>OY744477.1:126014064-126267525 GCA_963556175.1 Tipula confusa
TTTCATCATTCTAGAACGCATAGTTCAGGAGCTAGTGCTGTTTAAACATTACCCATTCAAATGACATTTAAACTTAAACGAGGTCGGATAACTTTGTTTTGTTTTTTATTTTAGGTAGATCTTAATGTGGCAAATTCAAAAATACTATTTTCATCAATCATTCTAGAACGCATAGTTCAGGAGCTAGTGCTGTTTAAACATTACCCATTCAAATGACATTTAAACTTAAACGAGGTCGGATAACTTTGTTTTGTTTTTTATTTTAGGTAGATCTTAATGTGGCAAATTCAAAAATACTATTTTCATCATTCTAGAACGCATAGTTCAGGAGCTAGTGCTGTTTAAACATTACCCATTCAAATGACATTTAAACTTAAACGAGGTCGGATAACTTTGTTTTGTTTTTTATTTTAGGTAGATCTTAATGTGGCAAATTCAAAAATACTATTTTCATCATTCTAGAACGCATAGTTCAGGAGCTAGTGCTGTTTAAACATTACCCATTCAAATGACATTTAAACTTAAACGAGGTCGGATAACTTTGTTTTGTTTTTTATTTTAGGTAGATCTTAATGTGGCAAATTCAAAAATACTATTTTCATCATTCTAGAACGCATAGTTCAGGAGCTAGTGCTGTTTAAACATTACCCATTCAAATGACATTTAAACTTAAACGAGGTCGGATAACTTTGTTTTGTTTTTTATTTTAGGTAGATCTTAATGTGGCAAATTCAAAAATACTATTTTCATCATTCTAGAACGCATAGTTCAGGAGCTAGTGCTGTTTAAACATTACCCATTCAAATGACATTTAAACTTAAACGAGGTCGGATAACTTTGTTTTGTTTTTTATTTTAGGTAGATCTTAATGTGGCAAATTCAAAAATACTATTTTCATCATTCTAGAACGCATAGTTCAGGAGCTAGTGCTGTTTAAACATTACCCATTCAAATGACATTTAAACTTAAACGAGGTCGGATAACTTTGTTTTGTTTTTTATTTTAGGTAGATCTTAATGTGGCAAATTCAAAAATACTATTTTCATCATTCTAGAACGCATAGTTCAGGAGCTAGTGCTGTTTAAACATTACCCATTCAAATGACATTTAAACTTAAACGAGGTCGGATAACTTTGTTTTGTTTTTTATTTTAGGTAGATCTTAATGTGGCAAATTCAAAAATACTATTTTCATCATTCTAGAACGCATAGTTCAGGAGCTAGTGCTGTTTAAACATTACCCATTCAAATGACATTTAAACTTAAACGAGGTCGGATAACTTTGTTTTGTTTTTTATTTTAGGTAGATCTTAATGTGGCAAATTCAAAAATACTATTTTCATCATTCTAGAACGCATAGTTCAGGAGCTAGTGCTGTTTAAACATTACCCATTCAAATGACATTTAAACTTAAACGAGGTCGGATAACTTTGTTTTGTTTTTTATTTTAGGTAGATCTTAATGTGGCAAATTCAAAAATACTATTTTCATCATTCTAGAACGCATAGTTCAGGAGCTAGTGCTGTTTAAACATTACCCATTCAAATGACATTTAAACTTAAACGAGGTCGGATAACTTTGTTTTGTTTTTTATTTTAGGTAGATCTTAATGTGGCAAATTCAAAAATACTATTTTCATCATTCTAGAACGCATAGTTCAGGAGCTAGTGCTGTTTAAACATTACCCATTCAAATGACATTTAAACTTAAACGAGGTCGGATAACTTTGTTTTGTTTTTTATTTTAGGTAGATCTTAATGTGGCAAATTCAAAAATACTATTTTCATCATTCTAGAACGCATAGTTCAGGAGCTAGTGCTGTTTAAACATTACCCATTCAAATGACATTTAAACTTAAACGAGGTCGGATAACTTTGTTTTGTTTTTTATTTTAGGTAGATCTTAATGTGGCAAATTCAAAAATACTATTTTCATCATTCTAGAACGCATAGTTCAGGAGCTAGTGCTGTTTAAACATTACCCATTCAAATGACATTTAAACTTAAACGAGGTCGGATAACTTTGTTTTGTTTTTTATTTTAGGTAGATCTTAATGTGGCAAATTCAAAAATACTATTTTCATCATTCTAGAACGCATAGTTCAGGAGCTAGTGCTGTTTAAACATTACCCATTCAAATGACATTTAAACTTAAACGAGGTCGGATAACTTTGTTTTGTTTTTTATTTTAGGTAGATCTTAATGTGGCAAATTCAAAAATACTATTTTCATCATTCTAGAACGCATAGTTCAGGAGCTAGTGCTGTTTAAACATTACCCATTCAAATGACATTTAAACTTAAACGAGGTCGGATAACTTTGTTTTGTTTTTTATTTTAGGTAGATCTTAATGTGGCAAATTCAAAAATACTATTTTCATCATTCTAGAACGCATAGTTCAGGAGCTAGTGCTGTTTAAACATTACCCATTCAAATGACATTTAAACTTAAACGAGGTCGGATAACTTTGTTTTGTTTTTTATTTTAGGTAGATCTTAATGTGGCAAATTCAAAAATACTATTTTCATCATTCTAGAACGCATAGTTCAGGAGCTAGTGCTGTTTAAACATTACCCATTCAAATGACATTTAAACTTAAACGAGGTCGGATAACTTTGTTTTGTTTTTTATTTTAGGTAGATCTTAATGTGGCAAATTCAAAAATACTATTTTCATCATTCTAGAACGCATAGTTCAGGAGCTAGTGCTGTTTAAACATTACCCATTCAAATGACATTTAAACTTAAACGAGGTCGGATAACTTTGTTTTGTTTTTTATTTTAGGTAGATCTTAATGTGGCAAATTCAAAAATACTATTTTCATCATTCTAGAACGCATAGTTCAGGAGCTAGTGCTGTTTAAACATTACCCATTCAAATGACATTTAAACTTAAACGAGGTCGGATAACTTTGTTTTGTTTTTTATTTTAGGTAGATCTTAATGTGGCAAATTCAAAAATACTATTTTCATCATTCTAGAACGCATAGTTCAGGAGCTAGTGCTGTTTAAACATTACCCATTCAAATGACATTTAAACTTAAACGAGGTCGGATAACTTTGTTTTGTTTTTTATTTTAGGTAGATCTTAATGTGGCAAATTCAAAAATACTATTTTCATCATTCTAGAACGCATAGTTCAGGAGCTAGTGCTGTTTAAACATTACCCATTCAAATGACATTTAAACTTAAACGAGGTCGGATAACTTTGTTTTGTTTTTTATTTTAGGTAGATCTTAATGTGGCAAATTCAAAATACTATTTTCATTATTCTAGAACGCATAGTTCAGGAGCTAGTGCTGTTTAAACATTACCCATTCAAATGACATTTAAACTTAAACGAGGTCGGATAACTTTGTTTTGTTTTTTATTTTAGGTAGATCTTAATGTGGCAAATTCAAAAATACTATTTTCATCATTCTAGAACGCATAGTTCAGGAGCTAGTGCTGTTTAAACATTACCCATTCAAATGACATTTAAACTTAAACGAGGTCGGATAACTTTGTTTTGTTTTTTATTTTAGGTAGATCTTAATGTGGCAAATTAAAAATACTATTTTCATCATTCTAGAACGCATAGTTCAGGAGCTAGTGCTGTTTAAACATTACCCATTCAAATGACATTTAAACTTAAACGAGGTCGGATAACTTTGTTTTGTTTTTTATTTTATGTAGATCTTAATGTGGCAATTCAAAAATACTATTTTCATCATTCTAGAACGCATAGTTCAGGAGCTAGTGCTGTTTAAACATTACCCATTCAAATGACATTTAAACTTAAACGAGGTCGGATAACTTTGTTTTGTTTTTTATTTTAGGTAGATCTTAATTTGGCAAATTAAAAAATACTATTTTCATCATTCTAGAACGCATAGTTCAGGAGCTAGTGCTGTTTAAACATTACCCATTCAAATGACATTTAAACTTAAACGAGGTCGGATAACTTTGTTTTGTTTTTATTTTAGGTAGATCTTAATGTGGCAAATTTAAAAATACTATTTTCATCATTCTAGAACGCATAGTTCAGGAGCTAGTGCTGTTTAAACATTACCCATTCAAATGACATTTAAACTTAAACGAGGTCGGATAACTTTGTTTTGTTTTTTATTTTAGGTAGATCTTAATGTGGCAAATTCAAAAATACTATTTTCATCATTCTAGAACGCATAGTTCAGGAGCTAGTGCTGTTTAAACATTACCCATTCAAATGACATTTAAACTTAAACGAGGTCGGATAACTTTGTTTTGTTTTTTATTTTAGGTAGATCTTAATGTGGCAAATTCAAAAATACTATTTTCATCATTCTAGAACGCATAGTTCAGGAGCTAGTGCTGTTTAAACATTACCCATTCAAATGACATTTAAACTTAAACGAGGTCGGATAACTTTGTTTTGTTTTTTATTTTAGGTAGATCTTAATGTGGCAAATTCAAAAATACTATTTTCATTATTCTAGAACGCATAGTTCAGGAGCTAGTGCTGTTTAAACATTACCCATTCAAATGACATTTAAACTTAAACGAGGTCGGATAACTTTGTTTTGTTTTTTATTTTAGGTAGATCTTAATGTGGCAAATTCAAAAATACTATTTTCATCATTCTAGAACGCATAGTTCAGGAGCTAGTGCTGTTTAAACATTACCCATTCAAATGACATTTAAACTTAAACGAGGTCGGATAACTTTGTTTTGTTTTTTATTTAGGTAGATCTTAATGTGGCAAATTTAAAAATACTATTTTCATCATTCTAGAACGCATAGTTCAGGAGCTAGTGCTGTTTAAACATTACCCATTCAAATGACATTTAAACTTAAACGAGGTCGGATAACTTTGTTTTGTTTTTTATTTTAGGTAGATCTTAATGTGGCAAATTCAAAAATACTATTTTCATCATTCTAGAACGCATAGTTCAGGAGCTAGTGCTGTTTAAACATTACCCATTCAAATGACATTTAAACTTAAACGAGGTCGGATAACTTTGTTTTGTTTTTTATTTTAGGTAGATCTTAATGTGGCAAATTCAAAAATACTATTTTCATCATTCTAGAACGCATAGTTCAGGAGCTAGTGCTGTTTAAACATTACCCATTCAAATGACATTTAAACTTAAACGAGGTCGGATAACTTTGTTTTGTTTTTTATTTTAGGTAGATCTTAATGTGGCAAATTCAAAAATACTATTTTCATCATTCTAGAACGCATAGTTCAGGAGCTAGTGCTGTTTAAACATTACCCATTCAAATGACATTTAAACTTAAACGAGGTCGGATAACTTTGTTTTGTTTTTTATTTTAGGTAGATCTTAATGTGGCAAATTCAAAAATACTATTTTCATCATTCTAGAACGCATAGTTCAGGAGCTAGTGCTGTTTAAACATTACCCATTCAAATGACATTTAAACTTAAACGAGGTCGGATAACTTTGTTTTGTTTTTTATTTTAGGTAGATCTTAATGTGGCAAATTCAAAAATACTATTTTCATCATTCTAGAACGCATAGTTCAGGAGCTAGTGCTGTTTAAACATTACCCATTCAAATGACATTTAAACTTAAACGAGGTCGGATAACTTTGTTTTGTTTTTTATTTTAGGTAGATCTTAATGTGGCAAATTCAAAAATACTATTTTCATCATTCTAGAACGCATAGTTCAGGAGCTAGTGCTGTTTAAACATTACCCATTCAAATGACATTTAAACTTAAACGAGGTCGGATAACTTTGTTTTGTTTTTTATTTTAGGTAGATCTTAATGTGGCAAATTCAAAAATACTATTTTCATCATTCTAGAACGCATAGTTCAGGAGCTAGTGCTGTTTAAACATTACCCATTCAAATGACATTTAAACTTAAACGAGGTCGGATAACTTTGTTTTGTTTTTTATTTTAGGTAGATCTTAATGTTGCAAATTTAAAAATACTATTTTCATCATTCTAGAACGCATAGTTCAGGAGCTAGTGCTGTTTAAACATTACCCATTCAAATGACATTTAAACTTAAACGAGGTCGGATAACTTTGTTTTGTTTTTTATTTTAGGTAGATCTTAATGTGGCAAATTCAAAAATACTATTTACATCATTCTAGAACGCATAGTTCAGGAGCTAGTGCTGTTTAAACATTACCCATTCAAATGACATTTAAACTTAAACGAGGTCGGATAACTTTGTTTTGTTTTTTATTTTAGGTAGATCTTAATGTGGCAAATTCAAAAATACTATTTTCATCATTCTAGAACGCATAGTTCAGGAGCTAGTGCTGTTTAAACATTACCCATTCAAATGACATTTAAACTTAAACGAGGTCGGATAACTTTGTTTTGTTTTTTATTTTAGGTAGATCTTAATGTGGCAAATTCAAAAATACTATTTTCATCATTCTAGAACGCATAGTTCAGGAGCTAGTGCTGTTTAAACATTACCCATTCAAATGACATTTAAACTTAAACGAGGTCGGATAACTTTGTTTTGTTTTTTATTTTAGGTAGATCTTAATGTGGCAAATTCAAAAATACTATTTTCATCATTCTAGAACGCATAGTTCAGGAGCTAGTGCTGTTTAAACATTACCCATTCAAATGACATTTAAACTTAAACGAGGTCGGATAACTTTGTTTTGTTTTTTATTTTAGGTAGATCTTAATGTGGCAAATTCAAAAATACTATTTTCATCATTCTAGAACGCATAGTTCAGGAGCTAGTGCTGTTTAAACATTACCCATTCAAATGACATTTAAACTTAAACGAGGTCGGATAACTTTGTTTTGTTTTTTATTTTAGGTAGATCTTAATGTGGCAAATTCAAAAATATTATTTTCATTATTCTAGAACGCATAGTTCAGGAGCTAGTGCTGTTTAAACATTACCCATTCAAATGACATTTAAACTTAAACGAGGTCGGATAACTTTGTTTTGTTTTTTATTTTAGGTAGATCTTAATGTGGCAAATTCAAAAATACTATTTTCATCATTCTAGAACGCATAGTTCAGGAGCTAGTGCTGTTTAAACATTACCCATTCAAATGACATTTAAACTTAAACGAGGTCGGATAACTTTGTTTTGTTTTTTATTTTAGGTAGATCTTAATGTGGCAAATTCAAAAATACTATTTTCATCATTCTAGAACGCATAGTTCAGGAGCTTGTGCTGTTTAAACATTACCCATTCAAATGACATTTAAACTTAAACGAGGTCGGATAACTTTGTTTTGTTTTTTATTTTAGGTAGATCTTAATGTGGCAAATTCAAAAATACTATTTTCATCATTCTAGAACGCATAGTTCAGGAGCTAGTGCTGTTTAAACATTACCCATTCAAATGACATTTAAACTTAAACGAGGTCGGATAACTTTGTTTTGTTTTTTATTTTAGGTAGATCTTAATGTGGCAAATTCAAAAATACTATTTTCATCATTCTAGAACGCATAGTTCAGGAGCTAGTGATGTTTTAACATTACCCATTCAAATGACACACATATATATATATATATATATATATATATATATATATATATATATATATATATATATATATATATATATATATATATATATATATATATATATATTTATATATATAGGGTTACCCAATAAGTAGTTTCATATTAAATAGCCTACTATTTGGGCAGTTGTCAATATTAAAGCTGTCATCATTAGACATTTGACAGTTAAAAACTTCGCCATTTCTAAAAATGGTAAGATACACACTTCAACAACGCAATGAAATTGTTTAAATTTACTTCGAAAATGATATCAGGTGAATGGATTGCGCTACCGAGCTGATTTGAGTAATGATTTTTTATGGCCTAACTGTAGGAGACAAGAGTGAGAAAATGGCTCAAATATGAATAGGAAAAACAAAGGAGTTCAGACGCATCATCAAAAAAAATCCAAGAAATTCATCAGTTGAAAAATTTAAATAATAACTGCTTAATAAAAAATAGTCGAAAGAACATGTCATGTTAGAGATGAATTATAGTAACGAAAAAAAGATGGATTAGAGAAACTCCTTTATGGAGGTACATATTTGGCTCAATCAATATTTCCTGAAAATATAAAACTTCAAATAGGCATCGTTAAATTTATAAAAATGAATAAATATTTGCATGTCAAATCAGAGGGTTGTTTTGAAAATAATTCTCACAATACCAATTACTCTGGCTGCTGGCGAAAGAAGCTAAAGCAAATAAAAGCTTATAAAAACATATACCTCATATCATCAATGGTGCAAGAAAGATTTAATTATTTTGTAATTTTGTCTACCGGGTTGCCTGAAAAAAAAGTTGCAACAAACTTCACGCCGATTTATCTATTACAGCAACCCTGAAAGAGTGCTCAAAATTATATTCATGACAGTTCATTATATTGTTTATTAGTGTGTTGGAACCATATAGACGTATAATAGATATAGACTTGTCACAAATATTTTTGCCATAGTAATAGCCGATTTACATTCAACAAATTTTGAAGAAGAAGTTGATCTTGAAATCAATTTAGTAAAATTGAAATAAAAACAAAATATGCAATAACATTTCGATTTTATTTGTGTAAGTAACCAAAACATAATATATTAATCTAATTTTATACATGTATTGTCACTTTTTATATGTTTTGCTACAAAAAGATAAAACTTTTCATCTTGTAAAAAACAAGTTCATCTTTTTTATAACAGTTTTTGGGTTTGGATCTCGTGTTTCATCTTTTTATTTTTACAAGAAAAAATTTTTTCTCGGTTTGCCTTGCATAATTTTTCAATCTAGTGTCTCGGTTTTTTTCAAGATGAAAAATTTGTTGAATGTAAATCGGCTATAAATCATCTATTTCACGCGTTATCGGTTGGAAAGGACGGATATTTAAAAAAAATAGTTTATCTTACTCTACAATTTAAATGTAAAAAAGAAAAAATTTTTTTTTTGTGACAATTCAAAACAACGCTTCGCTTGGATTTGTTTTTTTTTCGAAAAAAAGTAATAAAATTAGTTTAAACTTATAAAAAATAATAAATTTGTATTAACAAATAATAAATTTTTTATACTAACGAGTAAAAAATCATAAAAAATGAAGTGTATAGTGGAAAATTGTCGTAATACTAATCTCAAAAAACTAAAAAGGATTTCGTTTCATAAGTATGTTAATTAATGAGTTAAATTAATTAAAATACATGTTGTGATTGTAATCTTGTGATTAGTGAAAAAAAATCAAATTTTAAGTTACAAATATTAAAAATTTTAAAAAAATAAATTGTATTGGTGCAGTTGTTTTAGTAATCAACTGTATACAGATATTTTTTTTTATATAGTTGCTCTTTATTGAATATAGTGTACTATTCCAGAGCCGAAACATTAATAATTAGTTTGAAAAAATGCCGTTAAATTGTTTACTAATTTTGTATTAGTTTTTTTTTAATTTGTGGATATAATGTAAATAAATCGTTGCTTATTTCTTTTTAGCTAGCCACAAAATTTTCATAGATGCTAGGCTTTGACCAGAACTCCGAACATTTTAATAACATTTAACATTAACAGTTGGTTCTTGTTAATGAAGAAATCGGTGGTTCAATCCCATAACGCTTTATTTTATTGTTTATTTAATTTATATGTACTATCTGCTATTTTATTTATACAATATATTTAATCATCAAGAAAAAAATGTTTTTCTAATCAATTGATTATTTTATTTAGCAACTAACTTCATTATAATAAAATAGTACATTTCTAATTACGGGCCTGGTTTTATTGTAGTCTTTCTCTTTCTTTAAACAATAAATTTCTGTTTGGCTGGCATTATATTTGGCTGGAAAGCTACCATTTCTAATTGCTCGAGAGCTAAGCCATCTCAGTGTGCATATAAAAGGTGTCATGCATCATTTCTCATTACAACGATACTGGCAGTATTATAAGACGCAAAGAAAGTGGTTGTAAATGAACAGCATCATCAAAAGAAATTATTCGAAAGATTAAAACTCGAATTAAATGAAATCCCCGTCACAGTGGTAAAAATTTGGCTGCTGAGCTAAACATACCCAGAAAATGGATGTAACACATTCTGAAAATTGCTCCTAAACAAATATTATATTTGTTAGAATAATATATTGGATAGAGCAAAGAAATGCTCCTTTAATTGTCGTGCTTCAGAGAGATTATACCAAAAATGTACACCTCCGAATGGCAACCATAAAGCAAGCACCAGCACAGGTTATGATTAGACCCTGGACATTCGTGGGTTAACCAAAAATCATTGAAAAACAACGTTCCGCACTTTTTTTTCAACACAATAGCTGGCAAATTCTCCGGATGCAATTTCGATTTTGAACAAGTTTGGCACTAAAATATAATAAAGTATCGATCATCTTAAACAAGCTATTCGCCGAGAATGGCAGCGCATTCCGGAAGCTTACATTCGTGCAGGGTATGCAATGTTTTTTCCGACTGAGGCAAGTTAAGGCCTTCTATCGAACAAAAGTAAATTTATGCTAAAATTCAACCACAAATGAAAATAATACAGTGTTTTACTTATGCGCGATTTACAAGTACCCAACATTTTTCTCATGCAAAAAAGAAGATAATGGAATACTATGATTTTCATTTAAAAGACAAGAAAAGAAAATTTTGCATAATGTTTTTTTTTTTTAGAGCAATGCAACCATAAACAGGAATATTTTGAGCAATGATACTATAATTATGAAAATGATACTATAAAATATACTGACCTGACTATATTTTATAGTAACAAAAAAATACAAATACAAAAGAGTGTGTACATATTAAACCTATACACTCCCACACGCATATAATAAATAAATTTCAGTTTTGTTAATAAATTTTGTTTTCAAACAAAATATGTAATAAAATTTATGACAGTAAATTTTTATATGAAATTTATAAATTTTAAATTTTAATAAAAAAATATTTATTGACATTACATTTTGGGTAAAAAAGTAATAATTATAAAAAATAAATTATTGCACACGTCGGAAACCTATTATACAGATGTAAGCAACATTTAGGTCACAGTCAGTAGTGATTTTGAATATGGCTTCAATATAGGTTCATGCAGATCAAAGGCATCGTCTGCAACAAAAACAAATACGACCTTTTTATTCCTTCTCGGTAACTCCAAAGGCTCTGGAATTCTACAAAAAAACCAGGTAATTCAGTAAATGTTTATAATTGTAATTCACTTATAATTAAAAGTAATTTTTGTAAGTACTTACGGCAAAGTTTTTAAATAAAATTGTTTTTCAAAATCACTGTTTTTTAAAACTCCGCCATCACTTTGCCTCACGGCAGCCCCTATATTGCACATAATAAAATTGTAATATTGTGGTCACATATCGCCATGAGCACAGTCGCATAAAATTTTTTATAATTAAAAAATATACGATGGAGCCTGTTTAAAAAAAAAATTATAATCTAAAATTTATGTCATATTCGTGTTATATTATACCACGCTACTGGCTACTACCTGTATAGAAATATGTTTTCCATCTATTGCACCAATGCAGTTGGGAAAGTTCCACCTCCCATCAAAACCGTTTGCCACATCTATCAACGTTTCTTTTTTTAATGGTTTAAATACTTTAAATTTGAGTGCGTTAATTAGAGCCTGTGTTGTTTCCCGTATTATAAAATGAACTGTGGCTGGTGAGCATTTGAATACGATTGATATGCTTTTCTGAGATTCCTAAGTATCTTGAAAGTTGTGGTTGTCAAATTAGTAAAATGGGATACCACAAATTGTTTATTTTTACTTGAGTGTAATAGCTAACATTGAACTTGGTTTTATGCTTTTTCGGATTACCCCTTGCTTCGTTATTGCTGGTTCAACTAGCGAAAGAAGCTCGTCATACTGTAAAGATGACATCCGCATGTAGTGATGAAATAACTCTGGATATGTGGTCTTAACAGGTAAAAACACATTTTGGAAAGCCAATCGTCACGTTCTTTATAATAAGGGCGAACCCAACATTTTCTCTTTTTTTACCGCATAAAAATTATAGCATCCTCATTTTTATTTACTTATCTTTTCTCCTTCTAACAAATGACAATATTGTCATGTGTGTTGTTCTAAATGCATGCAAATTTTGCATGATAAAAATGTTGGGTACTTGTAAATCGCGCATAAGTTGCAATTTTTTGAGCAGCATGTATAGAGGACGACATTGCAAAGAGTTTTAATGTAAAAACTGAAATAAAATGAAGTGCTGATATAAAGGCAATGAAGTGCTGATATAAAAATCATATTAAACCGACTTTAGACCCATTGTTTTAGATGAGATACTAAAGCCTAAAATTTTTCTATGATTGCCTCTATAGAGGGCCGGCTGGTGGCTCTGATTATATCAATGACAGATCACCGAAAAAACTGACAATGACAAAACATTATATGATATCTCAAATATTTTAAAATGTCTGAAAGGAGATTTTTATTTGTCTCACAAGATAAAGAACACTTGATTCCTTGGTTAAACTATGGATAATATACGAAAAACAAACTCGAAAGATCGAAACCAAACCATAATGGAGTTCTGAAGTTGGATTGCTGATATGACAAAGGCCAACAATGGCCCTTAATTATGATGTATTTATAGAATATATCTGTTCAACTAACCATAAAGTGAATGTGTGTCTATAACCAAAAAAAATTCATTTACCGATCAATTACCCTAAACTAATATTATTATCAACGTCACATAAAAAACCAAAACATTTGGTGATGATGGATAAAATTAGTAAAATTTATTATATTTTTATAATTAAATTAAATTCTTTTAATTTTAATTGTCGTTGAAAGACAATTTAAGAGATGTTTTAATTATAGATATGCGTCTAACGCATATATACAATATTTACGAAACATTTTTGAAGAACAACAAAAAATCATATGCATTGCAATTAATATAATGGCCGACATGCATTATTTAAAATTATTTACAAAATGGCGGATGGACAATTAAATCACAGCAACAATGTATTTGTATATACGGTTATTTTTAGTACATAATATAGGACCAGGTTCGGTTGCATTTTGGCGGCATAAAATCTTTGAACTCATTTCATTTTAATTTTATTGGTATCACTTTATCATCCCTCTTCTCATCTTTTTCGGTATGTGTGCGTGTGATGAAATGACATAATTTTTCATAAAATTAATGATCTCGAAACTTAAGTTAATAAAATTATCGTTAAATCTATGTATATAATTATATATGAGTATATATATGTAGTTTCAGATTTGATTTTATGATTTTGTGCGCAAAATTAGCATAATATTTGGTATATTATGTATCGTCTTAACGACAAAAGTATTTTCACACATGGTTTAATGTAATTAATTACATTTTTATTTATAAAAATAGTTTTACAGTTATTTTAGTGATTATATACGTTACTATAATATATAAAGTGGATGCTACAAATTAAATTTTACATTTTAAATTTTTAAAAAGAATAACGAATGGACCCTAAAACCAGATGCCTGCATTGGTAAATGGTAACAATGTACATTTGAGTGCATGATGGAGAAATTATTCAGTTGGATTTATTAATTGGAATAAATAATTATGTCTGAATATTTTGAATGTAATGGATTCGTTAGATAAATGTGTCTGAATAGTTTGATAAATGGTGTATAATATTATATGTTAAATATTTATGATTTAAATAGTTGGATTAGTATATATCAACACTCTTAGTTAAAATTAAAGAGTTAACCCACTTACCTTGAGTAAGGGCTGGGACACTTACAGTTCAATAAATTTTAATTAAAACGAAAGCAATTTATAGAGTTTTGACTAACATGATTTATTAATGGTTTGGTAAAGGACTTTCATGTTACTTCAACTACGTTGGTTGGAAGTGTTTTCCCTTCTTCGTTTATCAGACTTTCACAGTTGTAACGTAAATTTCGTTTCCTGTGATCCTTATGACTTGTATGAAAAGTACCGAAGCAGCTTTGCATTGATCAATTATGATGACCACGATTTTTTCACTATAGTATTTTTACCAAATATTTTTGGTCCCCTCTGAATGTCTCTTCACTGGCCTTATAAGAGAGAACGAACGGTTCATTTCAAGCAAGTCTTTAGAATTCAGAATTGAATTATACTCATCCCGTATTTCAAATCGGTAGCCAATGTACTGCATTTCAGTAATTCGTGACCTCGGGTTTGCAATGAACTCTGTACGGTTATTCGAGAAGAATGTCCACATTCCAGCCACTGTCTCCATAAGAAAAGAGGATTGGGTATATGTCATTTGATCTAAATTAGGGTCCAAAATATACTTATTTGCCAACTGGTGGTTCAGTATGTACAATTGGGCAAACTTCGACAGTTTGTTATTATTTGCTTGCAAACTCTCTGTATGTTCTATGGCAAACCTGTATTCTAAAGCAATGCAGTTCATATCCTGGAGTCTGCGCAACATGTTTACACTACACACTTTGATGCAAAAGCCAAAGTACTATTAAAGGATCGAATATGTTTCATGAAATTACTGGAGTGTTCCATTTCTATACTGTTTTGCCCTCTTGGGTATTTTTAATAAATTTACTTCACTCACTTTCCTTCAAAAGAGAACATTCAACTAAATGATTACACTACATAAATTAATTTAAATTGTCTGTTGGACTGTTGTTGTTGTAATTGTAATATCTGGCAAAGCTTAAACGTAAAAAACAATTACTGAATAAAATCTGACTATAAACAATATTATGACTGAGTAATAATACTAATAGAGTACTATTTTTAGATTTTCATTAGGTAATTATTACTTCGGACGGTTTTCTGTCCTTAGATATTATATAATCGAAATTGATTAGTCTGTGTAAATTCATAAATATTTCCGTTACAATAAATTAAAAAATATAGGCTTATATTAGACTCAGATCTTTTGAATTGATTCAAATCATATTCGATTCTACTGGACCATAATTCTTCACTTTTATTTATTTTATTGAAGTAAAACTTCTTTAGACGCGATATGACGAGTAACCCAAATCTTTTTCAGACGGAAGTAACGAACGGAAATGACGTTTAGTATAAAAATGTATAGTTTGTTTACGGCAGTATAATTTTCAGTCATACATTACTATGATTACTAGATATTATTATGGTTACTATATATTGTACCTTGAAAAATTTGAATAAAATAAAGGAACAATGAAAAACTAATATTGTTCAAAAAAATTAATCGTGTATGTCACCTTAACAAAAAAATATAAAGCAAGCTAAAGAACAGAAACATAATTTTTTCACGTGTCAAGTTTTCATATGATAATCATAAAATATTAACATTATATTATGCTCTATGGATATTTAACAGATTAATTAGTGAATATGTTATTTAACGATGAAATTGAAGACAATTCTTTCAATTTGTATAAAACCAAAAAATTATTTGATGGTGAGTACGTGTTGTTGATTGTGTAAATTTTTATTTATCTCAACAACATTTAAAATTTAATTAATAAAATTGATTAATTTATACTATAATTAACAAAATTGAAAAAATTATATTATAATTAATAATTAATAAAAATATTTTCCAAAAATATATTTTCCAAATATTTTATTATAGATAAACAAGATACCGTGGCTGCTAAAAAATGAGATTATATCGCCAGCGTCCACGAGAAGAAAAGCTTGATGATTCAAATAGCGACACAAGTTCTCTAATGATACGTGATAAGTGTTTGGTTGTAGATATAGTATTTTTTTTTTAATTAATTAGTCTTTTATTAGCATTACAAAAATTTTAGAATTATTTTTTTTGATGCTCTTACTTTTTTTATGTAATCGTAGATGCAAGTAGTTACTTCGGTAACTACTTCAAATAAACCTATATCATCTTGACAGGTTAATAATGAAAATTCGGTTATAACTAGTCAAAGACCACATGTTGACGAAGAAGTGATATTTTACAAGAAAATAAACAATTATTTTATATACCTTACAAACAGTTCAATTTGCATAAAAATTCGCGCGAAAAATATTTGAAAAACAGTTCAAAAGTGACCATTTTGGCTACGCGTGTTTTGTGTGTGATCGACTTTGATTCCAAAGTAATTTAAAAGTTTTAAATGCCGCTCAAAAACCAGTGCTATATAATTATTTTCCAAAAATTGACACAAATGATCAAGTGGCATGTAATTCTTGTCGGAGTTCTTTAACTTCAGGTGTTGTTCCAACTTTGTGTAAATTTAATGTATTTGTTTTTCCACCTATTCCGAACAATCTGCCTAAATTAGATATTGTGTCTGAAAGACTTATTTCACCACGAGTTTGTTTTATGCAAATTAGAAGATTGCGACATGTAAATGGACAGTTCGGAATATTTGGACAAATAATAAATATCCCTATTGAGGTTAATAATACGGTTAATTTATTACCACGTAATATCGACGATGATCATTGCATTAATGTTCATATAAAAAAGAAATTGATTCATAAAACAAGTTATCTGCAGCGCTTAATAAACAAAAGAAATATAAAGGACAGGCTTCAATATCTGGTTACAACATCTTTATATCAAATGTACGATGTAAACATAGATGAACTGTTTTTTATTGGGCAAGACAGTAATATTAATGATGCACAATGAGATGAAATTAGTGAAGATATTCCAATCGAAGAATCTCTAGTAGCACAACAACAGACTTTATAATGGAGTGAGGATAAATCTTTAAGTATTGCTCCAGGTAAAAGGAAAGGACCAATCAGTTTACTATTTGATGAACATACGGAAGAGTTATCATTTCCAGCAATATACTTCGGTGAATTCTGAAAGTTTAAAGAAGGTCTACGTATTACAACATTTATGATGGCTACGAGTGAATTAAGACGGTCCGATCGCAAGGCAGTCACTCCTGAACATCTTCTTTAATTCGTTATGAAAATTATGAGATTAAGTGTACGAGACAGCTTAACTGTTGCATTTAAGCACACCGGGCATGAGACTTCACTTCACTTCACTTTACAATTGATGGTTCGAACCTTTTAAATAGTAATTACCTTGAGTTACCAATGATTCTTGCCGGAGATTTCAATATTAATTACCGTTCAGAAGAATCTCAACCATCGATTGATTTTTTAAAACAAACATTAAATTTAAAGATGAATATACATGTCCACATAATTCAACAACAAGATTTGGTACAACAATTGATGCGGTTTTTTCAAGAAATTTAGCAAATTTGCAGAGTGAAGTTTATATTTCTCACTTTAGTTATCATAAACCTATCATTTCATATTTCAATTATGATAATAATTAAATTGACTTTGTAATACATTATGTAATTATGGATTTTTTTACTCATGTTGTAAATTATATCATCAATAAACGCTAAACTAAATTTCAATATGACATATTTATTTTAGATTATTTAATCATTTTAGAAACACCTGCCACAGTAGCCAAAGAAGTTTTACTTCAACCGCATGTAAAAATTACATGCACGTACTTTTAGAACAGTTAGAAAATATAACAGTACATAAAAATTGGCATTACTAAACTATTAACCTGAAAATCCGAAGATCAACAGGACAAAATTTTTTTATTCGCCTAAGCGAAAATAAGGTATAATTAACACGACGACAAAGGGCACCTAGATGGTCATTCCAAGTAAGTTTTGAGTTTAGAAGTAAACCCAAATTATTAACAGTTGGTACAAACAAAATTATATCACTATAATTTCACTAAAAATATAGCTTAGGAGAAATATTATCAAATTTTCCTCTAGTGAGCCGTAATGCTTTACTTTTGGTCGGATCAATGGACAGCGAATTGTTTTTGGCCCATAGCGAAATATTTTTTAGATCTAAATTTAGTCGCCTGACGCAAACATCTAATTTAGAAATATCTCCACCGATGTACAGTTGTAAATCATCAGCATAAAGATGAAATTTACAGGTTGCAATATGCCAAGGTAAATCATTAATGTAAATCGAAAAAAATAAAGGGCTTAAAATTGACCCTTGAAGCACTCCCGTAATTACATCAGTTATATTCGAAACATCATCGCCATGCTTTACAAATTGTTTACAATTACTCAAATACGAATGAAGTAACAAAATTGCCGAATTAGAAAATTTGTAATACAATTTTAAGTTTTGAAGTAACTGAACATGATTTACACAATCAAATGCTCTGGAAAAATCTAAAAGGACCAAAATAGCAAACGAATTTGGTTTATCTAAGATAGCTGATATATCATCAACTATATGCACAAGTGCAGTAGTAGTACTATGGCCAGTTTTGTATCCAGATTGAAATTTGGATAGGAAATCAAAATTATTTAGATAATCACTTATTTGCAGTTGAATAATTTTTTCTAAAGCCTTAGACAAAGCGGGCAAAATACTGATTGGTCGAATGACACCGATACAGATAATCAAATCAGATTTGGGCAGTGAAATGATTGAAGCCACTTTCCACACATTAGAAAATGTGGATTTAGGTAAACATTGGTTAATAATAAAAGTCATATGAAACAGAAACAAATCAATAAATTGTTTCAATAATTTGAAATTTACCATACCATATGCTATAGCATTAGACTTAATTGATCGTATTCAAAAACAAAAGCATAGGTATCAGAATAAACAGAATCAGGTAAAGGTAACACGCATGTAGATTCATTTAGTTAACTGACACCAACCAGAATTTCATCAGCAGAGAAGTCAATGACAGCTGATGCAGTGCTAGAAGTATCAAACTTCTTTAAATTATTCCATGTAGTTTTAGAATTAAATGTATTCCTAAAATAAAATAATTTCTTAGTTTCATTGATGCATTTATTAGTGAGATTTCTAAAATATTTAAATGAAATCCTATCGGATTCCAATTTAAACCTTTTTATATTTTTTAAAGGCTGAATCTCTCCGCATTTCATTAACTTTAAAATATGTATATTTAGCCAAGGAGCAGTTCTACATTTCTTAATACTAGTTTTAAACGGAACACAAGTAGCAGCCAAATACAACATGTTTGAATTAACTACGTCAATAATATCATGTACATCAGCTAGCAAAAATAGATTAGCCCAGTCCAGAGAAAAGTAACAGTTAATAAAATCCTCACGATTGATTGAATTCAAATCCTGGAATATGATAATATACCATTTTATATCTGGGACGGATAAACTTGTAATGTGCATAGACTAAATCAGGATCAGAAATAGTCGGAACAGTAAGCTGTCCAAAAGAAATAATGTTATGTTTATCAGGTTCATATAAAACTATTAAATCTAATAAACTATACAACCTAGTATAGGCTTAAAAGGCAAATAATATAAATTATACAAACTTAAGCAGATACTTAGCTTATTGTTGGTCAACATATTAAAATTAAAATCCCCAACACAAATAACTTTTACATACTGTGACAATAATTAAACTGTTGTTATTTGACTGTGTCGAGTACCTAAAAAAGGACGATAACTCGATTTTAGTTTAAATTCCTTAACCAAAGTCCCAGCAGGCCACGAAGATGGATCTATTAATTTTAGAAAATCAGAATAGTGCACATACATTTTAAAAGATGAATAGTCCTGTTGTGCATCTTTGAATTTAGGGTTGAAACGTGGATCCTAGTTCCATATAATTTGAACTTATCGTTTAAATATTTATCGATATCAGCATGCAATCTCTAAATAAATATTTGTTTTCTAGGTCCCACAGTCCTTAAAGCCTTAAAGTAGATTCACTACCTGAACCAATTACAATTAAATTGGTTCTATTTGACGTTGAACTCGAATTATCTTTCTTCATAAATTTCTTTTCCGTTTTAGATATCAACGACTTTATATATTATGATTTCTGTTGTTACTAAAGCTGATATCTAAGTTACTGCCTTGAGATATGGAACCAATATCACTAATAAAAGAAGGAGCAATATCTTCTAGTAGTTGTTGATTAGTTTTAGCAGAGTCCGGTAACACCGAATCAATTTTTACACTATTAGCCATATTTATATTATCAATATGATTAATGCCACTTTTTGGATCACTGTCACTTAAATGTGTACTACTATCCACATTTCCAGTTGCACACATTTTTAAATTGTTAATAGAACTGAATGTTTTTACAAATTACTGTTAATTCAGACATTTTAGTCACTTGCATTTTTAAGTAATCATTACAATTTATGCCAAACCAATGTACATTACTATTAACATGAATTAAGTCAAATAATGATTTTTTAATACTAGCACATTTATAGTGTGCTTGCTTGTTGCAATGGCCACAAATGAGCGGAAGCTCAGTGACATCAGTGTCACAACAAACACACAAATTGGTGATCATTTTAATACACCAAACAAACAAATAAAATGAAACAAACTAACAAATTGAAACAGTAATCAAAACGAAACAGACAAAACGAAATTAAACAAACTTAACACAACTTAACAATGGTTTCCAAATAACAATGTTAAATAACAATGTTTAAATAAAATTATTTAAAAATATTTTAAAAATATTTTTTTTAGCACAGAAAAATAAAATTTCGATGTTATTCGCTCGGCTTTTTAGATCATATTGTAAAATGAATTTAAAAGTCGTAATGTTGACCCGTGATCAAGGTGCAATTAATATGCAAACATTTAAACTTTTCGGTATAACACCAGAACAACCATATTTTTATTTTAACAAACGAAACATTTTTGGTCAATATGATGCACCGCATCTTATCAAATCGACCCGAAATGCTTTTTTTTAATAATCAAATTCCCCACTCTGATTATGGCATTACTGATATTAATGTGGTACGTATAATTTTTGATCGTGGCACTACACAAAAATGTAAAATATTGCCCAAATTAACTAAAGGACATTTGTACCCGAACGGTTTTGAAAAGATGAATGTTTCCTTAGCCACCCAAGTTTTAAGCAATACGGTATCTTGTGCTATAAAAACTGCGATACAAACTTGTCCGGACATTTTAGAATCATACATCACTAATGCTATACCAACTGCAAAGTTTCTAGAATATTTTTGACTGCCCCAATTCACGCCATTTTTCATCAAAATCACAATTTGAACAACCATTACGGATGAATAATAATCTTTATGAATATTTAACAGAAAGTTTAAATATTTTTGAAAATTTAAAGATTATTTCAAAAAATGAAAATTACTTTAAATTTATTAAAGGTTTCCAGCTTACTATCAAATCTCAACTACATTTAATGGAGTACCTAAACAGTAATTATGGCGTCGAATATATGTTAAATGGAAAGACCAACTAAGATTGTCTTGAACATTTCTTTTCACAATTACGAGGCAAAGGTGGATTTAATTATAACCCCACTAGTCACGAGATAGAGGTACATTTTGCTAATATAATAGTAATTAAATTATTATTCAATAGTGAATACTCTAATTGCTTACCTGACGATGGAGAAACAGTAGAATTAGAGTGAAAAAAATTTCATGAAGACTATTAGTTGAGCTTAATAAATACAGAACCTGATAATGAAGCTACTCCTGAGGAGTGCGATATTGACTTAAATAACCAAAAAAACATTCTTAAACAAAATGCACTATTGTATTATGCCGGGTTTTGTGCATATAAAAAAAATCAATTGCTATGAATGTCGTAATAAAAGTTTAAATCAGATTGATGAAGTAACAGGAACATCCGAAAACTTAAAAGCGGGTTAAAAGCTTCTTCTTCGGAATATGCTAAAGTAGCGCCAATTTTATTGTTAACTTTTGAGCAGTCGTTTACCAAAGCTCGTTATTTACCAAATATTTCTTCGAAAATATCCGAAAAATGTTTACATATTGTAAAACAGCATTTTCCAAGATTTTTACCGTTGAAAGACGATTTGTGTTACGAACATATACAAAAATTAATTAAATATATTAGGCTAAAGATATATATATATATATATATATATATATATATATATATATATATATATATATATATATATATATATATATATATATATATATATCATGCACTGCACTACATGACCTTGTTAAATGTACTTATATAATAATTTAATGGGAGATTCGACACTAAGTAGTTTGCACGATGAACTAAAGAATATCCCTAATTAGAGATGAGTTGATATATCCTTATAGCAAGATGTATTTTATAGGAATTGTCTTATTGTATTTTGTTTTTTATTTTTAAGAATACATATGTGTATAAGTAAAGCCAAATTTTTAAACTTGAAAAATTGTAGAAAATATTGCTAAACAATTACTTTAATACCTATAACAAATATAATAATTTACATTCTAAGTTGATAAATAAAATAAATAAATAAAAATTAAGAATTATGATCCGGTAGAATCGAATATGAGTCGAATATGATCTGTTGATTTGAATCAATTCAAAAGATCTGAGTCTAATATAAGTCTATATTTTTTAATTTATTGTAACGGAAATATTTATGAATTTACACAGCCTAATCAATTTCGATTATATAATATCTAAAGACAGAAAACCATCCGAAGTAATAATTACCTAATGAAAATCTAAAAATTAATGACAACGACAAAAATTAACGGTGGCGTTGTAATTATTGGTAACGTTTGTAAAGACGTTCGCTTCAGTGAACCGCGGTATCAAACTGAATAAGGAACTTGTGAAAAGAATATTCTGCAATGTGTAATGTTTTTTTTTAATTAAAAATATTTGATTTGGTCAAAATTAATTTTTAAATATTTATATTTTCTTCATTAAGATTTATTCAACATTTTATTATCATCCCTAAAAAGTTTGATATACTTGTCCATTTCGTTTATTGACTTAATTTACTTTTAATTACGTTACCTATTTTATATGCACATACAAACTAAATTTATTTCATATGCATCACTATACGTAATAGATTAAATACATTTTATATATATATCATTCCGGTGTGTTATAGTATTAGCGAGTTATATTAGTGAGCACGAAAAATAAAATAAAATAAAATACGTAATTGTTAAGGTAAGGCAACTTCATGACATCGAATATTATGCTAGCATATTAAAGTCATGCTCTCGACCTACCACATCAACTAAATTTAAAAAAAAATACGCCCTTACGAGTTAAAATATTTTCAACATTATGAAAAGAAATCGCAGACGGCCAACTTAATCATACAAAAAACCTCGTGTTTTGTTTGATTTTCATACAAATTGACAACTATGACGTCACGTATGAATTTAAAATGCTAGCGTAATATTCGATGTCATAAAGTCGCCTTTAATTGGTTCTAAAGAAAATTGTAAATTCAATTTGTTTTTTAAATTCGAGTTTGGTCAGCCAAAACTTGTTTTACATATATTTAAAAACGTAAACTAATACCAACATTGAAATTGATTTTTATAGAAATGATAACACAGCTGATTTAAATGCAATTACATTTTATGTTTGTTAATATTTGTAATAACTTGTAACGCCTCCAAATTATTGGTTTGTATTATTTGAAATTTGGTTTATACAAATTATTGCAGCTAAAAAAAGACATTATCAATTTGCGAAATATATGGGTTTATTCCGTTAAAATCGAAATAAAATTAGTTTTGTTTTTAGTATGCATTAGGTATGATTGACTGATTGATTGATTTAGAATGTACGACCAAGCATTAAGCAGGATCTCTCGGAAAGCGCCGGGCCTACCGTACACCCATTTTTACATATACTTGGAATGATAAGGTAGGATATTAGTTAATTGTTGAGATTGACCCGGTAACAAACACTGTGACAGTCAATAGTTAGTAAAATTTGTGAGGTAGGGAAAGAAAAGGTATGTTAGTAATGACGGAATTGGTCCGGTTTCCCAGTAGCCAATATTCAAACTACTGTAAGTATAGGACAATCACAGTTTTATTGAACTGCTCTGCATTTTGTCATCTCTTATCAGCAACTCCAGTGTGTCACCATTCATCTGTAATCTGCAAAGGTTCCCTGAAAACAATATATTAATAAACTAATTGCTCTTAGCCGTAGGCTGTAAGAAATAGAATTAATTTAAATCTGAAATTATAATTTAATTAATTATAATATTATAAAATTATAATTTTGATTAGTTTCCCTTGAAATTCGTTCCGTTGCGTTGTTGCTAAAAATTAAGTGTTAATTTAGTACCGTACAATAGTGGTAATATAAACCATAATATAACAGTACAAAGATATGAAATAATATAACATACAATAATATAACAATATAAACACCAAAATTCAAATCTAAAATAAAAATATACAGAATATAAAAATATAAAATATAAAGATATCGAAATTAATTAAATAACATCGGTAATTGTACGCAAGTTAAATGCAGCAGCGATACTTGATTCAAGACTTATTATTTCACGGCCCTTAAGATCTTCGTTAAAACATGTAATTTGTCGAAGCCGGCATCCATCATCTTCGGGATGATAGCTTTCATCATCTTCGGGATGATAGCAACGTCACTTATTTGAGAATACGGATATTCTTTTGGGTTTAACACAAAATCTTCAGAGCTTTTCTGGTACAGATATAATTTATAAAACTTCATTTTATTAAATAAAATTGATCTTTCAACATATACATTTTAATTTAAACCCTAAAAGAGACCACCCAAATATTACGCATAGACAAAACCACTCTACACTCCAACAAAACTAAAAGAACCTAAGAATTACAAATTTTAGCTTAAAAACTAATAAATGTAGAGTAAATATTTATCTATTTTATATATTTTATTTATTTGTATATAGATTAGAAAAATGTTTGCAAACTACATTTTCCTAATTTATTTGTTGCACTGCCCAAAAATTCTACAAATAGAATTTTATTAAAATAATTGAACAATTGAACTTGATCGAATCCACCGTTTTTTAGCAATTACACCTGTTTTTAGTCGGCATTAGGTATGCATACAAAATAGTACTCTGTATTATTACTCAATGGTATTATTATTAATAATGGTATTAATATTAATATAAAAAAACTCATAAGTAAAAATTTTAATGATGAACTATAACACGCCGGAAAAATGTTGGCGAGTATGATTCTTCTTTTATTTTTATTCTTTTATTTCATAAATTTATTTTGTTCAAATGCGTCGTGGCTACTTGATCGAAACAACATTTGCACAGACGAGTTTCTATAAAGTGATATAAGTTACCGACTCTTTTCAATTATATTATAGAAAAGAGGCTATGTTGCTATTTTCCGGAAATTTCGATAATAAAAGAAAAGCTTTCCAACAATTTGCTCAACGACTCAAAATTTATTTCGACTTTAAAAAAACTAAAATGGGACAGAGTGAAGTTTAAAAAAATATCGTTAAACTGTATTGATCCAGAATATTACTGTATTTTGTCGAGCTTATTAGCTCCAAAGTCACTCATCGAAGAGGAGTAAGATGAATTGGTGAAAGTGTTAAAACATTATTTAAATCTAGAGCCTTATTTATTAGTAGAAATACAACGAGAAATATACGTACACACAATCATGTTAATTGAACTATAAGGAGTTCAAAAGTTCATAAGAAATACGGCTCGAGGAACGGAAGAACCCACAGAAAATTACGAACGTATTCATCTTGACTATATGCATCAGGTCCTTACAATTGACATTATTTTCTAATTGTGGTTGATGCTAAGTCAAAATTGCCGATAATTGCAATTACGATCTCCAGTTCAACTACGGAAATGACAATGGAAAAATTAAAATATCATTTTACGTACCATGGATAACCCTAAAATGATAGGACAATGCTTTTATCTTCGAAATTCAGCTAAAAATTGACAGGCGGAACAGTATGTTCGAATTTTCAAGCAAAAATTTAAAGCTATGAAATAAGAAAGAGGCTCCAGTTACTATAATATTCGTGAAATTATATTAATATCTTGCCAGAGCTTCGAATAATGGCAAAAGTCCAACAGAAAATACATATCAAATTTGAAGCAATTCGACCAGTAGATCACATATAAAGATCATAAAGATCAAACGTTAATTTAGCGTGGGAGTAATCTCTCGCAACTATATAGGTCATAAAAAATGGCTTCCAGGCGCTGTGGTACACAAGTTTAGTCAGCATGACTATGTGGTAAAGCTTAAGCAATACTAATTGAAAAAGGCACATAAATCAACGAAAAACTACGAAATTTGCAATTATTCCGAGACAAAAACCAAAGTAAATTTCAAGTACGAATAGTTAATTCTGATCCTACCGTTTTTCCTGCCAGATGATCTATTAGAGAGCGGTGTTTTGCAACATACTTACTTGACTACCCTAAGGAAAAGCCGAAGGTGTGGATCCTATAAGCGTGGGAGATTATAGTACTAAAGTAAGATGCGTCAACCAAATGGGTTCATAAAAATGGTCATCAAGTGGTTAACATCAAAAAATATGGACACCCATCTATATTCATGTTAACATATCAACTCGAAAATCTCATCTCTCCTTTGTACTGCATACAAAACACTCTCTTACAAAATATTGGAGAGTTTCATTACGCAGGTGGAGGAAATTGTGTATTTATGTTTATTCATGCCATTTGTTACGGAACCTTCGACCCAAACACTGCACCGATTGCTCGATCTTATAAATATTATGAAACATCTTGTGACGCACATGAGGTGTTTCTGGACTTACGGCAAGCGTATGACTTAATCGTTTAGGATTGTATAGCTGGAGATACTGAAACATAAAGTAGTTTTATGTAAAAAGTAATGATATTAATTTGACAAGTTTTACTGTCTGATTTACTTTAAATTTTAGGAATTAACTTTATTTTCAACTGTCAAATATTGCCATTTGAATAATCACATTTTCCTTATTCTTTTTAGTGCACCATCTATCATCGAACACTAAAACCATAAATCCGTTAATCGACAATACAGTTTCGTTATACCTGTTGTTATACCACATAATTTTATTTTTCATTTTGACAGATACGATTTTATTTTCTTCATTTTTCGTAGTACTGTCACATTAAGAGGACAAACAATTTTTTTTTTATTATTATTTAAATATTTTACACAAAAACGCTAAAATTTACTAACTACATAAATAAAACCTAAGATAAAATTAACAAAATATGTTTAAAATATTATCAATTATAATATATTATGTGATTATACTATAGATAAGTGTGTTTTATAAAAAAAAATCGACTCAATAGTTTTAAGTGTAATGAATGTGCCATACACAAATTTGCGAATTCCGACTACGTGAATTCGAATTAATTTTTTGTAGATTTTTTAACATCTTATTTAATGTTTTTAATTAATTAATATACATATTATAATATAAAATGTTTATACGTAGTTTACGTCGTAACTTTTATTCAAAATTTATAATATTTTCCATTGTGATTATATGTTTCTTATTTTATTTTAAGTTTATAACAATAAATAGGGACACAAATAGTCGAAATAATAGTAATAATAATAATAATTTAAATGATATTAATAGTGTTGATGATATTAATAAATATGAAAAATTAATTCGTCATGATTTTAATAAACAAGTTCCTAAGCTGGGCGATAATGGTGAATCGGTAACATTGTCGGGTGATTCGAAAGAACTGGGTGATAAAAATTTAGCAACAATAGCACTAAACGAAGAGCTAAGTGAACATTTAAGTTATAATCGAACGACACCGGATGCCCGAAATCCGTTGTGTCGCAAAGAAAAATACGAATTAGATGGCCTACCAACCGCCACCATAATTATTATATTTTTTAACGAACCATATAGTGTACTTATACGTACGGTGCATAGTGTATTAAATACGGGTGATAAAAAAATTATTAAAGAAATAATTCTTGTCGACGATGATAGCAAGAATGAGGAGCTTAAGGATAAACTAGATTATTACATTGACACTCGATTACCAAAAGGTCTTGTTAAATTGGTGCGATTAAAGAACAGGTATGTGTAAAAATTAACATATTTAAGTGCTACCTAACCTGCATACATGAATATTATGTTGTGGCGAGTGATCTAGATCACCTTAAGTTTATTGAACTAGTAATGCATACACATTGTATAACGGAATGATAATTTTCTTGTTGCATTTTATGTTTAGCTTACCGGTGTTTATGCTAAATAAATAAATTAAATTGTAGACTATCGAGTTTTTATATGTTACTTTCGAATATATCTCATTATGACAAGGTCTCAAACTCGAAGATATTTTGGTTATCTTTTCCAAACTGTTTGATCGAAACGATTGTTTAACCCGTTACAACCTTTTCCTCTGATAGTTTCATCAAACAGGTGGAAGTGACATATTATTCCACATTCGGTTAGTTTTTATATTATGTTAAAACTTGATTAAATCGTAACACCAATCTTGTCAAAACAACCTTGGATATCAATCACTCAGCGAACCTCATTCTTCTGCAATAACACGTTCACTTGTAAATCATCATAACAAAGAACTGGAATGTGATGATTTATATCTCGACTAATGGAATTTTGATAAATCCAAGGACACTTACCATAGTTCAACCGCAGTCATCATATTTTTTATGCAATAACAGGTGTTTATGCAAAACAGTTATTTGATTAAAATTTGTATTTATTAAATCATATGATCTCGTCAATGTTTAAATGCATAAATAATTTTTCTGAACAATCTCTCATCCACGAACTTTGAGTTTCAGTTAGTTCGAAAGTAAATAAAGTTTATAGCTAGGCAAAAGACATTTTCGTTACGCACCAGAATACTACTAACGTACTTTAACCAGCCATACCAGCATTACGACAACTTTCACCAGAGGTCTAAATTTTATTGCAATCTATAAAATCTATAAAATTCGCGTCTTTGTGATCCGAGTTTTTCCTTATCAGCTGCTGACAGCAGTTGTAATCTTACGTAGTTGTTAATTTTTCGAAAAATTCGGACATCATTGCTAAATACTTCAACAATATCGTTGAGCACAAATTTTTTTTGTCGATACATAGACAGAGGTCGAGGGATAATTTAATACAATTGGATCAACACCTCTAAATCCATATGATCCAATTGAAAAAAATGGCTGAAATCATCGTAAAGTAAAACATCATAGATTGCTTCGATGTTATCAATCATGATTGCATGTTCTTTGTGATTACTTAGTGGCAAGTTAGTACAAATTAATAGCACAGTTAAACTTGACAGCTTATCACTTTTTCATTTACTATCTATTTTCACAGTTCAGTAACCTTCACTTTTAAAATTCAACATATACATTTTAAAAGCAACAAGAATAATATTAACAAATATAGAAAATATATTATAAGGACAACAAATATAGTATATTTGTTATCGATAAAATT
The DNA here is from genome assembly GCA_963556175.1 of Tipula confusa. Classification (NCBI taxonomy): domain Eukaryota; kingdom Metazoa; phylum Arthropoda; class Insecta; order Diptera; family Tipulidae; genus Tipula; species Tipula confusa. The sequence continues at coordinate 126,043,324 of OY744477.1, forward strand.
GTTAAAATATAAAATAAAATTATGAATTAAATAAATCGGAGAAGAACTTGGAATAAATAAGTGGTTGTTTCCAGTATTCATTTTATTTTTTAATTTCATAAAGATAAGAGGAAATACCTCCCATTGAATACATGTATGTTCGACTTGCTACCCAATGAAACAAGTATATTAAAAAATTTCAGAATTAACAGGTTTAACATTTAACAATCAGACTAAATTATTATCGTCTATATTAAATTAAAATATTACCGAAGAATTATTCATCCGCATATCGCTCCAGCCGTCCTGTACGTCCCATTCCTCATCTTGGACACAGATCGAAATCAAGTGCAGAAAAATCTCTTTTGTCTCTAGCTTTGGATTTCGAAACTAGTTTATCAATTACTCGTCCATTGAAAATTAAATGTTACAAATCAATAAAAATCCATAGTTTGTCACCAGATAGAACCAAAAAGTTGAAAAATTTAAATAATTTTGTAAACTCTGGTTTTGTTCTTCCTTCAATATAATTCTTTGAGTCTTAATAGCGCGATTTAGTTTTCTGGAACAAGTTCCTGGATGTCAAGGTGCAGTTTATTTTTTTGTTCAGTCGTATTGACGATAATTGCAGCATAAGCTTAATATGATTAAATTATTTTTTTGTCTAAAACTTTTGAATTACTTTCGAATTTATTTATTCTGATGCCGAAGCACACTCAACCTTGTTGTAGTTTTTTTTAAATGCCCTACATTGTTAGTCATATATCCGTACGTACCAGAATATAGGTCCAATTTCATTTTAAACTGAATAATAAACAGCTCAAACCAACGTGTGGAACGTGTAAAAGCACATGCAGTGGTAAATAATTCTCGATATACTCCATCTATACAGTAAACTGCCTATACTATTAAGAGTGTTCTTGCTATTAGTAAAAATTAAACAACAATAAGCATGCTTCCAACAATATCGATACTTTTTGAAAACATGATACTAACTAAAGTTAAACCAGTATTGAAAGATCACCAATAAGTACCAGACTATCAGTTGGGATTCCAAAGTCAACATGAAACCATATAGCAAGAGCACATGATTGTTAATATCATCAAACACTCCTTTGAGGAAAAAGAATACTGTTCTGCTGAGCAAAATTAAGAAATCTCTAAAAAACTGGCGAATATAAACCATCACGTTCACTCTGAACAAATGCACTTGTCTACCAGTAAAATTAAACGGTGTAAATATTTCTCAAGAAAAAAAGGTTAAATACTTAAATGTACACCTTGTCCGAAGACTAACCTAGAAAAACCATATCGAGGAACAAATCAAATAAAAATAACTTTTTATTTGGCTGATAGATTAAGAAGGCTGATAGATACTGTAGTAAATATTAAAAAACTGTTCTTACCTTTTACCCGCTTTACTGTGCCATTTTAAACTAGTTAGAATTTTTGACATATCATCATTTATACGTTTGTAAGTCTGTGTACGAAACGAAATAAAAAACGCGAAAAAAGTTAAAATTACTAAAAGTTAAAATCTAACTTTTTATTCACCACAAAATTTTTAACTGGTCGCGGTGCAGTAAAACATTTTAATCATATTTTCCTTTGGCGTTTTGAGCATCATATAACCATAGATAAAAAATTACTAGTCATGTATTTTATCTATTTCTATTTCTACCTCATCTAAAATATTTAACTTTTTAACTGATTCGCACGCGGCCTTAAAATTTAATAACAAAATATTAAATATTTTAAATATCAAATATTACGAATATAAATACTAAATTAGTGATTTTATTATAATTATATTAAATAAATTAAGAACTAAATATGTACTAATAATTATTTAGCTTTATAGGCAATAACAATTTAGAGTTATTGTTTTAGAAAATTAAAAAAAAATTGTTATATTATGTATGACGTATTATTTGTTTATCGAAACAATATAGACACAAAACAAGCAAAACTAAGTGGTTTGATACACACTTAAAATTTTGTGGTGAATAAAAAATAAACTGTTTAATTTTCTATGTCGTATTTTTTTGGTTTGGTACACATACTATGACAAAACCCAAAAATGATATTCAATGTAGCTAAATATTTTAACTTTGGTAAAAAAAAAAATTATCATATTTTTTAACAGCTTTGCGAATTGCAATATGGATAAAATTTTGACGTTTACATGTTTACTGTAATTGTTAATTTAACGAGATTGTTATAAATATATAATTAATTCGATTTTAATTTGTAAATTGAAAAAAAAATGTATTCAAATTTTATAATATACTTACTATTATCACATTGTTTGCCTATTATCACTGGATTACGTGTATTATTATTTTTTATCCTCAAAACGTTAAAATTAATTTTTAATCGCCTGCAACCAGTTAAAAATTTTGTGATGAATACACAGTTAAAATTTAAACTCAATTTAAAGCAGACAGTTTCTAAGAGCGTTAAAACCAGCTAAAAAGACAAAATTTTAACATTAGCATTAAAGTATAAAACACACCAAGAGCGATGTGAGTTATTCCAAACATTCAAGAAATTATTTATTTAATATAATTCTTTGAGGTTATGTACACCGACGATATACAACAGTTTTTGGATGAAAGGTGTGGAACATATTGCCGTGTGGTGAAAAAAAATTGTCACCACAAAAAATGTATCTCGGAACCATGATAACATAAAAAAACATATTTAAGCTTTAAAATCAGTAGACTACCCATAAGACCAAATAAGCAAAATGTTTGACATCGTTAAAAAAATTCACTTTGAAGATTTTTGTTTACCAAAAGTTTAAAAAAATAATTTTAACGTATTAACACCGACCCTAAATAATAGAATATTACCAGTTTAGATTTGCGGCTTTTTCTGGTCAAAAACATCAGTAAGAACAGAGTCGGATTGTGTTCTAGCGATTTGTATTAATGCAGTAAAGACGATTTTTTGCCTCCTCATGGATTTAGTTGGGGGCGCTCGTCACCTTACGAGGTAAAAGTTTTCTGTGCACCAAATTGATATGCATTCATTGCATAGACACACATCACCCTATATTTGGTGTAGCTGTTTCTGGATCAACGGTTTTCCGATGTACCGAAAACTCAGTCATTAGCAATCAGCTTTTCCGAATTGTAACGCAGACTCCATTTAAACCTCCAGAGCTCAATTAGTGCATAGCTTAATGGCCAATTTTTATGTGGTTTTGATTAGATCTACTCGATGGAGTACTCAAGTATGAAAATTAAAAAAATTGAATTCACCGATACACAAATCTTTTACAAAATCTATCAAACCAATAATATTCCATATCAGCAGTTAGCAACTAGCAAGTGAACTTTTATATTTTATATACCAAGATATAAAATCAAAAAAAATTTTTTTAAGGTGAAAAATATTATGTGTTATTTATCTACTTTCGGGAAGGCACATAAAATAAACATAAATTTAATGGTGTGTTTTTATTATAACGAAGTAGTGTTGAAGATCTCAAGCGTATACAAGAACTTAGGCAGTGAATGTAAAAACTAATCTGAAATTAGAAGAGCTGGGAGGTTATAAATCAGTTTTCAAACTTCCATTGCAGCTACACTTAAAGTTGAAATAATTGAAGTAATATATTATTAAAAATCAACGTAGGAATAATAATAAGAAGTAAAATAGTTTATTAATATTTTTCCTATCAGTGATGATAAATGATTGATTTATCGTCACATCATTGATTCATAATAGCAATGAGTTTGATCTACTTCAAATGTAATGACAATTGCAATGCTGTCTTTATCTGTTTCAACGTAATGTTTTATGATTCGATACGTTGATTTACAGTGGATATGACCTGATTTGATGAGATCCATATAGCATGCCGTAAATATGGTAATTGGTAACCGTAATGAAAACAGACCGACTCAGATCGTAATGAGATCAGACTCAGAATCGGACAAGTTTGATGTACTTTAAAAGCGAGATCTTATCGAGGCTATATTCTCATAAAAATATCGGGAGTATAAATACATCCGCGCAAAACGACCGAAGTCAATTTGATAATGTCTTAATTAAGATGGTCGTAGGTTGTCCAAGATATAAGATAAAATCGGTCGACTACGAAATCCGTAGGCAGTGGGCATTAATAAGTCACAGTAAAGCTATACAAAATCCTAACCGTACCTCTCGATGCGATTTGCTTTAACCATGCCATACTATCAGTTCGATGCACGCCATTGACCAAAAAATTAATAAAAATTTTAATTTAAATAACATCTTGCAGCGATGACCGAATTGTTTATGATTGTGTAAACAAGAGTTGGTTGAAATTCCCATCTCTAAGTACACACAATTCATAACAATTAGTTCAAAAGGTCTCTTTAAAGACGCGATTTGGGGTGACTACGTGTTTTATACCATATTCTTTAGTTACGAAACCCGTTAAGCAAATTTAGAAAAAGTTTTAAAAGTACAACGTCTTAGCAATTAGCGCAGTTCATAGATATATTGCCTTCTGGCAGCAATATGGAAACCTTCGTTCTAATTTCGATGCAATACACACACTTTTCTAGTTAACAGTTAACTTAATGTTTACCATGTATCAAAAGCTTTAGATGAAAGTTAGCTAGGGACGAATTTCTAGAATTTTAAATATTCGGTCCGAACTGAATCGGTTAGTCCCAGCAAACATATGACTCAATCCATCAGAAAGCTTATGTTTTGCTGCTAAAAATCTGGAAATACTCCACAAATGTGTGCGTTTATGTGAAATCACCGTAATTATAGTTGAATGATGTGAGACAATGAGATGTTCGAACAACGATACTCTTTAATCTCACGTCAGAATTTAGTTTTCGTAAAAGTGAAACACCTAGTTTATCATTACTTAAGGATTAATGGTAAAGAAACAGTGAAAACAACGCAAATTTATGTTTTATTTGATGAAATATCAATACATATATTCCTTATCAAAATTTGTACACTTCTAAATTTCTTATCTAATACTTGCTAATGATAACGCTTAAGCTTATTTCTGATTTAATTAAAAATTTAAAAGATTTTGAGCGTATTTGTATCAATCACTACAAAAAATTGTACAAAACTTTAGAAGTATCAAGTGTATCCATCTACAAAACACCATACATTTTTTCGACTCCAATATTAAATCAATTCGCGCTAATCCAGTTTTATCAGGCAGACAACCACACCTTTCTAACTCAATGATTTTGTTTGTTTTTATTTTAATTTGGTTTGCTAAATTATTTAAAATTTAATTTTATATAAAACTTGTTTTAGATATTCTCGATACAAATATTCGAATATCTTTTGCACCTTTAACGATAATCGTATTACTTCTAACCCTTATATTATATATGAAAATTTATGACATCACCCAAAAAATAGATAAAAAAAATACAAAAAAATTCTTTCCTTATCAATTTTTTTATCTTTAATCGAAGAGCCATAAAATGAGTACCCTTTTCTCTTGATTATGATGATGATTATGTAATAGAGAGTGATGTTCCCACTCTATGGATTATGATCGAATGCGGGTATATATAACTACATATATACGTTAACATAATATATAGTCTTAGTATAAACAAAAGGGTGATAATATTTGACAGTTTCAAATTTTGTTTTTATTTTCATTTTTTTTAAGGTTCAAAAAGGTTTTTGAACTATTAACAAAAAAAAAACAAATTGAATAGAAAATGAATAAAGGTTTTGAGGAAAAAAGGAAATTATTTTCTAAATAATGTCCTCATCTTCTTTTGATTGACTATATCGATTTTTTGTTTGATTAGATAATATCATACGTATGTTTAGGTAGTGTGCTCTTTATTGACGCACGTGTATTTAATATGTTAAATATTTTAAATTAATTACCCTACCTATATTTTATGTTCAGTTGTTTTTCCTTTCTGCAAAACATGTGTTTTCGTCTTCTTGAAAACAAAACGGATTGAATATTTGGTAAGGCAATCAAAGCATTCGAGAGACGAGTAATTCGTATAAAATATGATCCAAACGCGGTACTTACCGAATAAAACTTTCTGATGTGATTCATTAAGTGAAAGGACAACACCAACGGCTCTTTCGTGTTCTTGAAATAGACTAGAGACTGTCAAACATTAGGCCAGATCATCCGGATGACGCAGAGACCTTTATAATAAGAATTTTGAAAGACGTAATTTCAAAACACTATACAAATAAAATTGATTAACTTGCTGGCCAGGACACACACACATGATTTTGGTGGTAATTTAGAAGTAGTTCCCACCAAAATCAATTTAAATTGTTCTGAAACCGTATTACGCAGAACCTGTGGCATAAAACTACACTCTATCACATATACAAGACATTATATGTCATTCTCAGGAGAGATGGTTTTTAAATAGTTCTTTGCGATCAATCGAGTCAAATCATTTATTATTTTGAAGATATATTTTATTGAAACTTGTCTTTTAATGATCATATTGACTTCTATGTTATCAAGACTAATTAAAATGCATGACATTTTCGTGGGCAGTGATATACTTTTTTAAAGAGTATTATACTCTTTTAACATAATTTTTACTCTTTTCTTTAGCAAAATGGCCAACATTTTAAATGAAATAAAAATTAAGCTATATAGGTATGCAGCTCGAGCTAAGATTGACATTTGCGATATTTTGATTTATTAAATCGGAGAAGAAAACTTAAATTTTACAAAAATTGAATTTAAAATATTTTGAAGCAACGAGGACAATATTATTTGACTATAGGAGATTACTATTTTTTTAGTTTTATTTACTTTTTCGCAGTTTCTCGGCGTCCTATTATAGTAACAATTGTCAAAATGTTGCTGAATTCAGATGTGTCTTTTTAGTAGTACCACTACATTGCAATCCGCGCTTCTCGTTAACTATCATTTTAAATTTGTTAACGAGAAGCTGCGTACCGATCACTAAACTGAGTTCATATAGCATCGGAAATAATTTCCGAACTCCCGCATTTTGCTTAAAGTTAATTATTTTTTTCAACTCGAGTATAGAAATAATGAGCGGAGTCTTTATCATAAACTGGTTTCAGCTCGGGAGTTCGGAAATTATTTTCGATGTTTTGAATTAATCGAAAGATAAAATTTATATTTTTCTTTTAGCTTAAGATAAATGTTATGTCAATTTTGTATGAAAACTACTTTAATAATAAAAATCGACCACAAAAACTTCTTTTTCTGTGAAAATTCAAAATCGAAAAAATACTGCGGTATTCATTTTTCCCCTGACGTTTCATTTGCTTTTAATTGAGCTTTTTTTATGTTTGCCAGGAACTAATTCTGACTGCGAAAGTTTTTAGTGTTATTAGTAATTATAAGATGAAACAAAAAAGTAAACGGTCTGGTGCATCATTAAAAAATGTAAATATAAATTATAGAAACTAACATAAATATATCGTGCAGCAGCTTTATGGAAGCTATAAATTAAAATAGAGTTGCTAGCAAAAGCAGCTTAAAACTACTTTAAGTTAAGTGCATTTTTTGTGCTTTTTTGATGAAAATTCTTTTAAGGCAATTTCGAGGAGATTTATAATGGTTGGTAGGGTACACCTATTAAATTTATCATTTTGAATTTTTATACTCTTTTAAAATTTGTAAAACCTCGTTACCCTAGCCGCAGTGTTGATTGTTTCTAGTTATTGTCTTTGTGTCCAATTCGCACACCGTGCCGATCTTTGAAATATCGACGTTTCGCGATCGATTTGTGTTTCCAGTGGCCAAACTACGTGTCTTTAGTATTCGATATTGTTCTGCCAAGTGATTCATTTGTTGCTGTCAAAAATATTGTATTTCCTAAAGTAACCTAGTTTTTTGTATGTTAAATCCGATTTACATTCAACAAATTTTGAAGAAGAAGTTGTTCTTGAAATCAATTTAGTAAAATTGCTATAAAAACGAAAATTGCAATAAAATTTCATTTTTATTTGGGTGAGTAACCAAAACATAGTATATTAAACTAATTGCATACATGTATTGTCATCTTTTTATATGTTTTTCTACAAAAAGATGAAACTTTTCATCTTGTAAAAAACAATATCATCTTTTTTATAACAGTTTTTGGGTTTGGATCTTGGGTTTCCTCTTTTTATTTTTACAAGAAGAAATTTTTTCTCGGTTTGGCTTGCATACTTTTTCAATCTAGTGTCTCGGTTTTTTTCAAGATGAAAAATTTGTTGAATGTAAATCGGTTATAATTCTTATATAGTGTATTCGAATGAGCCATTCATTTTATAGAATATTGTTGGCGAAATAAATAAATAAATATTAATTATGATACAATTATATAATTTTTGGAAAAAATATAATAAATACTAGTTTAGAAGAAAAAATACATATGAGACTGACTTGAATTCTCTAATCATATAAGGTAAATGTACCAATTAGCGACAGTATAAGAAACCAGTCCTAACGTTCTAACTAAAATTAATAGTTAATAGTATATAAGTCATTTTAAATTACCAAGACCCACCAACACACACACACAAAACTCCAAAACGTACCAAATTACATATTGAAAAATAATTATTTAGCACCAAAATTAAATGAAATAACTGTTAAACTGACAAAATACGCCATTGCAACTACAAGGAAATTAATTGATTTATACTTTAACACCGTGGTTCCCAAACTCTTTTCGAAGCAACGCCGTTTTGTAAACAAAAACATGCAATTCATTAGGCAGACAGTTATTGGCCAACCAAAAATTATTTATACTTTCATTGATGCATAATAATTTTAAACTACCATCACATAAGAAATGGATGTCTGACCTAGTTTTATTTATCAGTGTTTTTATCACCAAAAAAATATTTGTGGATCTGTGTTTCCACGGCATACTTTTACATAAATCCTTGAATTTTATCAAAAAGATTTAGCAAATTAGTATTTTGACCTTGAAAACACGTATTCAGTTCTTTCAGCTTTTCAAATTAATCTGCCAAATAATAAACAGTATCTACACAATTATTTTTCATTTTGAAATAATTGTTCCATATTAGAGTTTTTTTTCAATGAGAAATAATAGAAATTCATCGTTGAGTTATATTAATCTATTTAAGGTTCTGCTTCTCGACAGCCACCTTAACTTTGCATGAAGTAGTAGTTTGTTACGGTTAGACGTCTGCACAGTTTTTTCACTGTAATTTTTTTTTTGGGTAAAAATTTGTCGGTTTTAAACAATATACCACATTAGTAGTGCAAATTAGGTTTCATCTGTGGTTTCGTCAAGCTGTATTGAAAGCTTTGTTTATATGGATTATAATATGGATTATAAATTTTTCAAAGACGTCTTTGCTAATATCCGTGATTTGTGTATTTTAGGTTAGCATATACATTATTCACTAATTGTTGTTGTACCAACAAACTATAAAAAAGATCAACAAAAAATCATATATTAAACTGTTTAAACCTTTTATAAATGTTGTTTAATATAAAGTGTTAAAATAATTCAATTTATATCAAAATAATACAGTTTTACGCGACCCAAGTTTTAGTTTTAACGATCCATATATGAGGACGCGACCCACAGATTCAGAATCGCTGAACACACAAAACTCAAAAATTTATATAAATTACAAATTCAAAAAAATTATTTAACCCAAAAATCAAATGAAAAAACCGTTAATTTGACAAAATACGTTCTAAAAGTTAAAAGTATAAGTAATAGTCGAAAATTTAAGCCTGCGCCCTTATTACCACGGTACAGTTGATTTATTTATTTTTCTAATTTTCGGCAATACTAGTATGTCAGCAAATCCTATAGAAAATTTTGCCAAAAGGTGGCACTTCGTTTGTTCATTGTTGCCACTATCCTGGAGCAGTATCTGTACTTTATCATAAGATGATGTTGGCTTTGTTAGTTCAAAAAGTTTTAAGGAGTCGATGATATCAGAACTAAAAAGGTTATTAAAATTCAACTTTCTTAATCTGTTTTTAATCGTTTCTGTCTTACGTTATCGGAATAAGTTTTAAGCAGAGACACGAAACTTTCCTTGAAGTTAAAACTTAAGGATTTTGCTTTAATTTTTCCAGGACCTTAATATATTCTTCCACTCGATTTTAACTGAATAGAAACATACTACATCCAGCGGTTGCAAAAAATGTGTTTGGGAGCAATTCCATTACATAATTTTGTAATCTCTGCTGAATTCGGCTAAAGAGATCGTCAAGTGGAAGTAGTAACATTCCAGAAACAAGCAAACTGGACATTTATGTCCGATTTTTCAAGAAACAGATAAATATTTTCAAAATATTATTTTTAAAAATATTTTCTTCATTAACAAAAAAAGTATGGCAAGTATCCATCCATTTTCCGACTTATCAGCACCCCAATCGATACGAATTTCACGAAACTGTAACCAAAACAAGAGGACACTTCTTTTCATGGTTAGCAATTCTGTTTCGAATCTTTACGCACTAAGACAACTTTATCTTACGGCCATAGGCAAATGGCCGTTTCGTCTGCATTAAAAATCCGAGATGGATCGGTTAAAACATCTTGACAGTTTTGTTTTTAACAAAACTCCGTATTTATAGTTCATTGATATACAACATACTTGCGGAAAAATTTTGCGATACTCGCTCTGTAATGATTGGATGTCTTTTAAGAAACTATTTCAATTTTGGTATGAAGTTGGTTGCTTTTTGGTATGAAGTTGGTTGGTTGCACCACACTATCAATTAATTGGTGTTTTGCTACAGGTAACACAATTATCTCCATGCTGACAAATCATTAACTAGAGTATTCCTCTTGGCTTAAGATCATTGGTGATCTACTTTTTTTGTAGAACGAGGTTTTGCCTGAAACTTTGTCTTGAATTCTGGATCTTGAATTCCATATTTTTGCTACTGGCTTACTTTACACTTATTATTGGCATATTTATTATTAAATAAAAAAGTAGTATTTTGATGCCAAATTACACTAACAATGCCATATATCCAATTCCAATTTGGAATTCCCCAATAGGGCATGTTTATGGTTCAAGTGTTTGCCGCTGTTTTTTGCGGCAGCAACATATGTGAAATATAGATTATTGTGTTTTGTCTCAAAATGTATGGCGAAACATATAAGATAAAAACAGGTAAGAACAGAAATGGTAATCAAGAAATCCTTAATGTGATTGGTTATTTTAAATAGATAAACAAATGTTTCTTTTAATTTCAATTATTTTAAATTTGTGATTTGTGTTACCCGAATTCAGTGCAATTCGATCATGTAAAATTTTAATCTATCCTTGACATATGGTATTGACATTGAAGAATGAAAATAGAAATACATAACTTCATTTTGTATGCCCCATTTGTTGGTATTAAAATCCAATTATGATTTTTAGTTTCAGTGCTCGTTCCTAGATGTCATTTAATGGTATTTTATTTCAATTCTCGAATTTTGTTTTTAAAGTTTGGTAGTGTATTTTAATTTGAACTAATTTATTTTAATTCAAACTCAATTTTAAATTAAAAAATAAAAGTTAATAAAGTTATCAAAAGTTATTAAAATTTGGAATTTGACAACATTTAGAACAAAAATTATTAATTATGTGACATCTAGGAACGAACACTGAAACTAAAAATTGTAATTGGATTTCAATAAAATTAGCTAAAGTTAGGACCCCACACCCCTCCTTGTCGGGGGTTACTTTGTGTGGGGTGGGGGGTTACTTTGAAATTCAAATAGGAACCCCTATTTTTTATTGCAGATTCGGATTTTTCGGCTAAAAATAAGTACATATTGTAAACTAACTGGTCTAAATGCTAAAAGATCACCTAACTGCTTACTATTCTGGTCGTAATTGGCTTTGCTTGTTGTTTTGCGTGATGTTCTCCATCACATTCATAGGTATGAACAGTAACAACTATTGATCTAAGGAGACACTACCGTAGATTCCTAGACATTAATCGTTATGCAAGTGAACCTATTTTATGCGGTATTCTAACATAGCTTTCCATAAACATTGCCCAAAATCTTCTCACTTTTCTATAATTCTTTTCACTAAATTCCAAATTACAGGTACTTTTTATTACTGAAATTGTGCGCACCGTCTGTTATGAATTTTTTAGAATGCCATATCCAGCGAAATTTTACATTTTACTGGCAAGTATGACATCATTAGCGGTGGTTTATTCCAAAGAAATCCGAATCAACCATAACCAATATGTTCCTTTTCATTTCTTTATCAATTGTTTCAAAGAATAATTTGAGATCTCCTGAGTTTACCTAGGTATAGTCTTTGCTATGTGTATCACTAAGACGGGCACAAGTTAAACAATATTTTATATTCCATTTAATGTATGCAGTGATTCCTGGCCAGAAAATGGTTCGACGATATTTTTCTAGACATGATTTTATCCCAGTACGGCCAAGATGTATAATGTCTAGACATTAAATCCACACCGCAAGAGATTATTTTAGTTGGAGTAGAGTTTAGAAAAGAAAACTAAAAAGTTGATAAGAACGTTAAAACACTAATCAGATTTGAAAAAAAAATCCAAATCTAAACCCCAGTACGTTAAGGTAACGTAGATACCAAATGGTTGATACTAAGTAGTTCCGCTTACTGCGATTTTAACCTTTTGCATAAATTAAACTAAGTTATATTTTTCAGGGATCCATTTACTTAATTTATATCTTACCATAAGAACTCCTAATCGTTGACGGTATAGTTTTTGATGGCTATAAACTGTTTTGACGACATGTTTACTACAAAGCATCTGTTACTGATCCATACCCAACCAGTTAATTTGTAACTACGAACAAATTGGGAGATCTTCGGCCAAATTTAATGATTTGGTGAAAAAAAAAATAAAAAATTCTGATTCAAGCGAATTTCATTACATAAAAGAAGTATGATAAAATATCACGCCATTTTAATGCCATTTGTAAATATTTTATTGTTTGTTTTTGTCATTATTATTATTTTTTTAATAAAATTCAAATAACTATCTAGTCATATGACAGCTAACATAACCTCAATTAAAATTATGACTACACCAATACAACGACAAAAAAATCAATTCGATTTCATTTTGGTTATATTATTTTTAAAGTAATTCGACATTAATTTACTGCCACGGATAAACAGTATTAATTAACACGTGATATTTACCTGTGATATTTTCTCCACCTACTTCAATATCTAAATGCATGTAAACAAATAATATTGAAAGTAAAGAATATGTTTACAGTTAAGCTCGAATGGTAAACACAGCTGTTATACTTATATATTTATTTACATCTACGTCTGTTTATTCAGGTCTGATAAAAATTTATCATTAACTTATCGATGTTGAGATATGTGCGAAAGTGAGTGTTCTCGTGCACGACGGTGTTGTTCTTTAGTGAAACGGTCAGTCCCAATCAAAAAAGATGACCACGCCCGAAGCTGTTGCATTCTGCAGAACTATTACGTTCTAAGTCTATTTAGCAAAACCATTTTAGTTTTCAAAGTATTATTTTTAAATCAAAATAATTAAGCTCTCCTTTGCAAGGAGGACTACAAATTATTCCCTGTTTGAACTGTTAAATCTATCTCTAGTTAACTATTGTTAACTAAGATCATGAACAAAGTGTACACTAGTTTGGTCACATTGCAATAATTTTTGATAGAGTAGTTTCAATATAGGCATACATTGATTGCAATTAACGTTGTTGATAAGAAATGGTACATTTAAAAATTATTTTATGCAACACAATGCAGAAATCTTAATAAATTACCAAAAACTTAACGACCTAGAAGGTTTATTGACCTAATCCGTATTACCAAAAAAAAATAATCAAAAATAAAATCGTGTGAGCTCGTGTATTGTCTTTTGAATACATGCAAGATACAATAACAACTTTTTAATCTGGCCACCTCTAAAATGTGGTTACATTTTTTATATATACATACATTATTTTGTGTACATATTTAAATCATCAAATTCATTTCACACAGACAGCACATTATCATCACACATAATTTTTCAATTACTTGTGTATGCCATAATAAAATAACTTACACATCAGATACTTCTCCTCATGTTCATACTAAAGAAGAAATGGCATTATGAATTTTAATTTTACATTAAAAACATAAAAACAAAAATAAAATGACGTAAAAATTGTTAAAACAGATGTGGCATAAATTGTGGAAATGTAAATTCTACCTTCTCCGCATACACTCAACTAACACACTCGTTCTTGTACACCTTGTACAAAATGTATATCATGTACATTTTGTTTGAAACGTCGGTTATGTTCAGTCTTTTATGTAAATAACTAATGATGTACCTGTTCAGTGAGAGGCTATTTCAGTTAAACGAAATTCTCTCGAAATTTTGCACAAGGTATATATGTATATGTATACATCAATATGCACTCTCTGCATACTTAGTAGTAGTTGGTCTTTATTTTACTGAAGTTGATAATTTATCGCCCCAAAATAACAAACGTATTACGGATGGCACAAAACATCTGTGTGTTTAAAGGGTTTTCCATTATCACTGTACCAGTTTTAAAATTGAGTAAAATTTGGACCTCAGTTTTTCTACTATGCTTTATATAACTTATGAACTTTTAATAGGCTGAAATAAAAGTTACAGTGTCTTAAAAAACAAAGATATTGCTTTATTTTTTTAATTTAATCTATCTTTAAAAAAAGGTCACTTAAAATCTCGAATCCCAACAATATAAAGTAGAATTTTCGAAAATCTATTAGATCTATTTTAGATCTCTATTAAAAGACAGCTTTCCAAGCCTATTTTCAAAGGTGAATTGTTATTAAAAGCGGAATATTTATTGTATTAGCTTTTCCTACACTTTTTTTAAGCTCAAGGAGCAAGTTTTTTCCTAATTAAGAATGCTCTTAAGTATATTCTCTGTAAATTAGCATGGATTTAAAATAAGGAAGGTATAAATTCGTTTAATACATAGAGAGACATGAAAGATAATATGCAGGGTGTCCCAATAACTGGTTCAGATTTGACATATCGGTTATTTTGGCTCACTAATTTTCTTTCTGTGACAGAAACTCAGTATATTATTTGTAGTTGACGAAATGAGTCGCTTAACGCTTCAACAAAAGTGGGAAATGTTGAAAATTTACTTCCAAAAAATGTTGGAAAAAATCATCTTTTCGGACGAGGCACATTTTCATCTCAGTGGGTTCGTAAACAAACAAAATTATCGCATTTGGGGATTGGAAAATCCAGAAGGATATGTAGAGTAGAAAATTCATCTATTGCGTGTTACTGTTTGGTGGCGTAGCGGCATTATTGGGCCGTATTTCTTCGAAGATGATCTTTAATTCTCTGCGACGAAAATATTCTGTTGCCTGTTATTGTATAGAAAGCACTGACCATTTACCTTATTTAAGTAATTTTCTAGTGCAATGTACGTGATATTTAAGTTGCCAAATAGAATTTTAATTTCTGTGTTTAATAACGCCCTTTCTGCATTCGATTTTAATCTGCCCAGAGTGAAAACAGTATTATATAGGCGTAGTAAATAAAATATATCCTTTAACTTTAGGTGAAATCGTTTATATTTTGTTTATATTTAACGAAATATCTATAACCTCAAAATTAAATACAATCGAAAAGTTGTTTCTTTTTTCAATATTACAGTTTTATAGTTTATTTATAAAAAAATCTATACTTTAGAAAGCTTTGTTTGGCTATTAATAATTTTACTAACTGTATAAAGTTTTAGCCCTAATGATCTTATTTCCTAAATTCCTAGAGTCATAAACCACTCAAACGGAGACAGTATTTTGTTCAAGTGCAAATTTGGATAAGTATAAACGTTATAATGAACCAAGGATACTTACATCTTTTAATCTGACTATTCCTCTCTTGTAAACCTTCTGAAATACTGCTAAATTCGTTAGACGACAAAATTTTGTGTAGCTGAACTGATAAATAAAATCTTCTGATTGATTAAAGTTGATTTTTATCTTTCCTTTTAGGCGAAAGCACGTATTCGGATGGAAAATATAAAAATCATCCGCATACTAACCAATCAAATCAACACATATAAATCATGTGACTATAGCTTCACCAATCAAATCACACGTTTGCGGATATAATGTTGCAGAATAAAAACAAAGAAAAAACAGAAATAACAAATTATTAAATTTGTTTTTACATGGATTGCCGATCATTTTTTTCCGCTAACGTGTGATTTGATTGGTGAAGCTAGACACATGGTTCACAAGTGTTGATTTGATTGGTTAGTATGCGGATGATTTTTATATTTTAATCCGCATACATGCTTGCGCCTTTATACTCCTGCGTGATAAAATCTAATAATTTATTAAGTGGTTCTTTATCTAAAACACAGTATCACATAATTTAGTTCATGTTTTATTCATTGCTAAATACAGATGTCATATGATTGCCTATTTCAGCATTTGCCTTCAATTATACAATCCACATTGTTGAGTTTAACAGTTTAAATTGTCCTCAAACATGGTAACAGCCGAGCTAACACTTTGATGCATGTCAGTCAATAAACGCTTTAAACCAAAATGCTTATTAACATGCCTGAGAACGGGCCACAAACTCGTTTAGCTCACACTCGTTTTTATGACAGAATTAAAATGCGATTTATAACAAACATCAGATTAACTTTTGATATTTGGTGTCTATTGGAAATAAAACCACTTCTTCACTTTTGTCGTAAACAACACTTAATGGTGTTTTAATTTCTCTTGCATTCGCCAGTTCAAAGTCAAATGCAACTCTATGTATAGCGAGCGTAGATCATCGACGTAGATCAGTAACATAACCAGCTTGTTATTAATTGTCTGTATATATAAACACAAATCAGCTTTGCTTTGTTTAAAGCTACTGTGCACCAAAATATACAATGAATTGCTTCGTTCCATCATCTTACTGCCTGCTTTAAACCATACATACTTTTCTTAAGCAGATAAACGCTGTCAACATCTTTGATGCCAATCTTGCCTTGAAACGAATAACTTCACTACTGGCATTCGGTTTAGCTCGGACACTCATTCAAAACGGATTGACGGTCGTTTTCACTGCTCATTTGCACCATGTGCAATTTTTCTTTAATGAATTCATTTCGTCTTGCATTGCGTTTGACCATTACAATTTTCCGCCGCTAGACAACACGTTGAACCATTTCTTCGACATCAGTGTCATATATTCATGATCGCTTTTATTCTTTACTTTGATAACGTCACTTGCGGAAATTGAATCAACTTTTTATTTAGCTGAGCTTTTAAATTTGGTTTCAAAATGCACATTACCATTGATGTTACCTTACGAGATTTTGGGTCATAACATCTTTATGCTTTGTTATCATAGCCAACAAATATCATTTCCTTGCCAGATTATCGAGTTTACGCTGTTTTTGAAAACATTTTGTATCAAATTTTGTACAATGCTTCACGTTGGCTTTCGGTTGGTCCACAACTCAAATGGTGATTTACTAACACTTCTTGGTGGCAAACGATTTTGAAAATAATTCGCCGTATATACCACTGCTCTGTTTAATGCCACAAGCGATAATTTCGACCAAACCTTTTGAACATATTTCCTTTTATTGCAACTGGATCACGATAACCGAAAATTCGATATAAATTGTGAATGCAAATGTCTTTGTGTCCATCAATTAAATAAACTTAATGTGGTTGACGCACCCTGTATTAACCCAATTAATCATCAACCAGTACGCCGTTTGTTTTTATTCCACATATTTTCTTGCTGAACGTGATTTTATAATCGTCTGCAACCAATCGCCTTACCGATAATAAATTTTCTTGAATTCCTTCAGAATATCAGTTTTGCAACTAAATATAAATATAAAGATAAAGATATATAAAGATAAATATTTCTGAATATAAATTTTTGACATTTATTTGAGAAATATTCCCCTACATTCCTAATTGTTTATTACGCTGTCCGAAAAGTATAATAATTATTTGAGATAAAAAACTATGAAGAAAAATTGTGTGCATTATTTATTGAAATTGTCATAACAACGAAAAAGTTAAATTTTTTCTTATATGGTTTCTGAATGGTACTATTACGAAACGAAATAGTGAATTTTACGTTTCATTGTGTATCGAAGTGTGTTTTTATATAGAAAGTTTTGGTATTTTTTCAGGTGTGTTCGTTATCATGGGTTTCGGACACAGTCTTAGTAATTTCATTTTCAGAATTTGATACTTTTATTGAGGCGAAGCCCCTTCACTAGTTATTTAGATATTCTATTTTTTATTAAAATCAGAACATCTTTAAATCAGTTGGTCTCTTTCTCATCAAGCGCCCGACTTCGTTTATGTACCACGGAGTATTAACTATACAACCCCAGCAAATTTGTTAAAGTGGAAGTTTATCACACAGGCTTTTTGTATTTTAGATGTAGATTTCTCGATGTTGTCACTAACAGCCAGAAACGTGGCCAGTCACTTTATTCTCTTTGCTACCTTCCAGAGCGAGCATTCTGTATCCTTTATTGCAGTTAGAGCACCAAGGAAATTTCCTAGTGTTTCGTTTTTTACTTTCTTAATGAATGTCTTAAATTTGTTACACAATTTGTTTAGGGAAGTTTTGTCTTGCGAGGGAGGACTCCTTTTCCAATTTTCCGTGCTTTTCATTATTCATGCACTAGATTCCTTTTATTGGGTATATTAGTGATTTTTCCTTCCCAAATACTATTTTTCGAATGCTTTTCCAAGCAGCAATAACCTGTAGAAGTCTATCCAATTCAACTTTTATTTCATTTTCGCTTTTGATTGGCACCTGAAGTTCAATATATTCTTCCACTACTTGCCCTAGATTAAATATTAAATTGTTTGATTTGTTTTGCCCTTCGATAATTTTAAAAATGACCTGGCTAATAATTCTCATGTTTTCTGTGATACCGGTTTTATTTCCTAAGTTTGAACATTGCAGGACTTGTGCAAATATTCTTGCTTATGGAGCACCGGTTTTTTGTCGTTTTGCGTACTTGGTTCCTTATTTTCTGCAGATGTTTGGCTATTTTACATCGCCGATAACTGGCTGGGGGCTGATTGCTGAAATTAATGCGTTTTGGTGGTGCATCTTTTGTTAGCTTGCATATTTCTGTTGGGTGCTTTCCAGCAGGTTTGACACACCTTGTGTCTCGTCCACAGTACTTTTGCGTCTGATAAAAACCTTGGCATCTTTTGCATTGCGGAATTCTCGTTAAAGCTATTTTAATTGCTTTTATTTTTACTCTCATGTTAAGTATGCCAGTTATAAATTTTGAATGTCTTAGGAGCTCCTTCGTCAGCATAAAGAGAGGAAATCCTCTTTTTGTCACAGTTTCTAGGCTATTCTATCCTTTCTCTTTTTTAATAATATTTACGGCATCCAAAATTTTGAATCCTTTATTTTGAAGGTGGTCATCGGTTATTTCTACAAGAAGCGGATTGATCAACCAATGGATTGTGTGCTCTTTCTTTTGAAGGTGATCTCAATATATGTGCTTTTCTTTAGAATGAATCAGAAGTTTCCTGATTATTCAATAAAATGCCCTCCCAGAACCAATAGGGCCTGTCTTGATAGAGAGTGAATTTACCAATGTTGATATTGGTGTTCAACCTGAAAAAGAAATTCCTTTTCTTGGTACCATTGCGTAGTTTTAATTAACTAATTAGCTATACTACTTCAATACTACGAAGGAGTTGAGTACTAAAACCGTTCGTCATACAGTACATTGCTCAGGGTACGCCCGTACTCATTTAGGATACTTTGTGGAGGCTGTCAATCTCGTCGCCATATAATTAGTGAGTATGGTCGTAAACTAACCAAAAATCGACTTCCTTATTCGGAACCAAATTTTATTATTTACCCTCATAACCAAATTCAGTCATTCTAATTGGAAACCCTCATAAATGTACAGTACATTAGTGTGTATAAAAGCAGGAGTATCAACAAGAAAATTTCACTTGTTGAAACAAAAACAGACGACCGAATGGATATAAAAAAAATAATTGAATGTTTATTTTTGTTATGGATGTTATGTGTTGATTTTAGCCTACATCATCAACATCGTCATCCAACAAATATACACAACAACACAAAATTTGTTTATTGATAATGTTGATGTTGTTAATTATATAAAAAGGCAATTAGATCAAAAGTATAAGATATGTTTCGGTGTGTCGGAAGTATGATGATGACCATGCTCCACAATTTTGCTATTAAACCCGTTTTTTTTTTTTTTTTTTTGCTCGTACATTATGACTTTGATTGACAACCAGTGCGGAAATTTGTTATAAGGGGAAAAAAGTGTTTTTATGGGAAAATGAAATAACAGCGAACGAAATAAAAACATAATTAAAATTGTATTAAGTGATACATATATGAAATTAAATTATAGTTTAAAAAAAACTATTAAAATGTGTCGACCATGATTTTTTTATGTGAAATATTCACATTTTTTCACCATTGTTTGGGTTTTTTATAAAAAAATATAATGATAGTTTGGGGCCTTTAAAAGTTCATTGTTACTGTGGCGGTTTACAACCTTTTAAATATTCCGTATATAGTTTAAATTTTAGTATACTTTTAGTTTTAGAATAGTTTTCTTGTCAGAAATTATTTTGAATCATAAACTTTGGTCAATGACAAATGTACATGAAAGTTTACAGAAAATAATTGTTGTATCGTATATAACTAGGTCACATGTTAATAGAGATATAGGATTTCAAGTGTAACTCCCTATCACTCAAATTATCCAAAAAAATCATTGGAGTTATATCACATGATTTGGCTACCAGGTCAGGTCACATCGGACTTTCTCGAGATTACACGGTCATTGAACAATCATTCTCCCAATAAATTGATTTTGTCACGATAGGTAATGCGTATTTCGCCATATTGTTCACGTATCGTTCAAATCGGTAGTCTGGAAGAGCAACACGATGAAGATCATAGGAAAAAAATATCCTTATATAATTTGCTTCCGGTTTTCCATGTAATTCCTGTGTGCCCGTTTCTGTTCTTTCTTTATGGTAGAGAATATATTTTCTTCATTACGGATGTCTTTGACAATTTTTTGCGGTATGCATATTTTAAAGCTAACTCTCCTTAAATACTTTTTGCAGTAGTTGAATATATTTCTCCGGAATTTTGATTTTAAGTTCAATTTTTCTTGTAGGACCTTGTATAAAATCCCTTTGTTTATCTTCGGCAGACTAATATAGTGTCTGTGGAAAAGGGATGGATTCTCATGAAGAACTCTTTACGAGCATAACCGTTCTTTCTGCAAGATCAGTTGGTTTTTGAGAACATTGATGGGTGCACCTCAGTATCGCATTAAGTTGGTAGAATCCCCTTCCACACTGTAAATGGTTTCAGTCTTGATAGACCGTCAGCTACCTTCTATGTAGATTTAGATTTGTAAATAAACTCAGAAATGTACTCCTCTAACCGCTTTCAATCGCTTTAACTTGGCATTGTTGTTCCTATTACTTAATGGTTGGTGGTCTGTCTGGATTTAAGATCTTCCAAATTCTCGGGTGTTTTGATGTTTTGAATGACCAATACTTTTTAATATTATATAATCCAAAAATTTGACATCTGTTGCAAGTTGGCCTTCTGTAATTTTAAGAGTACTTTCTCGACGTTATCTAGATATTCTTCTGCAGTTCTTCCTCCGATGATAATTATGACGTCTATATGTACATATAACAGAGTTCACTAATGAATTCCTTTAAGACGTTATAAATCATCCGTTGAAAGATTACGGGGACATTTTTAAATCCAAACGGGAGGCTTAAAAAATCTAATTTCCTATTCATCGCGAACGACGTTTCGGAATATCAGTTTCTTTCATTGTGATCTGACGAAATACTGAAATCAGATCGATTAAAAACTTGGAATTTTCAAGATTTGCTGGTGATTTGAGCAGTTTACTTGTCCACTTCCTGTCGTATAATGTATACGACAGGTATATATCAATTAATTGCGTTTTCGAGTTCCTTCAACGTATCATCTCAACGGTTTCAATCCTGGTAGAATAAAAAATTCCATTGTATTGTCGATGCCACTGCTTTTGAAAAATTATCCACTAATTTTGTAATTGATTTTGATGTCGCCTCCCGCGGATTTTTGGAATTGATTCTTGGTTGACTTGGCATTAACAGCTAAATCTGATCTTATAAAGTTTGTTGGGCCCCGCGTCGAAGAGAAACTTAAGTAAACTTAAGTTTCTATGTGATTTATTTTTCGTTGCTTCCCTAACTTGATGGTTTACATTGGCATAGAATTGGTCCCACGGCTTATGTGTTTGCGATAATGTACTCAGTTTGGTGCTCAATGTGCGGAGATGAAGTTTATCTGCGAAGTGTAATGGCATGTATTTTTTGACTGACGCCCGTTCTTCATTGAAAATATTATAGCGAACCAACGCTGAGACCCGATGGTTTAATTGTTTTGACGCCAGTTAACGAGTTCGTGTAGAATTCGAACTTGAAACAAAAACAAATTTATTCATCAAATTCTTACTTGACATTACTTAGACGTTATTAAATGTCAAAAACGTCAAAATTAGAAGTAAATTCAACTTTTTTATGTTACTTCAGAGTGGCGTCGAGTATAATCGCTCTGTACAATTTTGAAACTTTAATTTTATTTCTTTAGTCATGTCGGTCGCGTGGGGAATATCTCAAAGGTAAGGGTCATAGTGAATGTGTTAAAATGTTAAAAATGAAAATTTGGACAGCTAAAGTTAATTTTTTTTATTCACCACAAAAAATAAAAAAGAAATACAGTTTGACAAGTGATTTTAAAGAATCATAACCTCATTTTTGAAAAAACCACTGTGGTTAGTTATAAAATAATAAAATTAAAATCTTAGTTGGCGTATTGTTGTGTATATATATAGTTGTATAAGATCTATCAGCTGTCAAAATTTTAACTATTTCACACAGCAAATTAAAATGTATTGTTAATAATAACGAATAATCGAGGTGAATTATTTATTTTCACCAATTTTTTAACTAAATATTTTTAACACGTTCACAAAGAAAATTTTCTAAGAGGTTTGGTTAGGGATAAATGTCAGATTTTAAAACAATTGATTGTATTACATTAGACCAAGTTGCTTTATTTCGATTAAGAATTTTAAAAACTTTAGAAACAACTCGAGATCGAAAATAATCTATAATAATTGATGAGTAACAAAAGTGCATGCTGGTGGGGATTGGTTAGGGAGAAATAAGCCAGTCGACGTCGATCCAAAATGAAATATGAATAAATTTACCTTTTGAATGGTGATTTCATAATAGTTCTTATTATACAAATATAAAGAGATGGATGAAGTCTTACCACTAAAAATACTTTTCACTAAACTAGCAAACAACTAAAAAGTTAGCGAACCTCTATTCGTGCGTCCTCGATTTGACTGCGGCGATGGCATTACATAAGACGAGAAAAACCTACCGCGTTGCACCCCAACAAAGATAGCATGGATTAAAACAGAAAAATAGTTCAATTATTTGATTTAAAATCTAACAAATTTCGTCTTGGTTACGAATTTTAAGGTTATCGTTTAGTTTGGTCCTGATTATGATTGCATTAGTTTTATTTTGGGCTACTTTAAATTTGATTTCATTAGAATGGTTATTGAGATAATTTAAATGGGCTCTCCGAGAGACTTACATTTTGAATTAAACAATTGGTTTTTGTGTATAGTCTATTTTTGTAAGAGCTAGGAATGAAATTCTTCATATACCTTTTAAAATTACCGAAGTGATATGCTAGGATGATGTTTCAGCATTATTACTAATTAATCACGCTGCCCAATCAAAAAATGAAATGATAATTTGCATTCTACAAAAGCCTTTGATAAGTAAATGGGGTAATAGAAAACTTTGCTGAGACCAACGTATGATCAGAAACACATGGATCAATTGGCATGGTAGTCAAAATATGTCTATAATAGATTAAATAATTGACCTAATATGTAAGGGTATCGAGTTGGTTTATCAAAAAGTTGGACAAAGAGACACATTTCCGCCAATAATTCCAAATAATTACCGCTTTGATTTCTTGGTCGTGAGACGTAATCAAATGTCATTTAAATGTCCAAAACCAACAACTGAAGTGGTTGACATTAGAGAGATCTGATATTTCTTATAAATAGAACTTGAAATGAAATTGGTTTTTATATATGTGGTAGGTTTGGGAGGTATATTCAAGTGGAGATTATCTCTAAGGATCACCCCTCAATGTGGAACCAAATAGTCTACCCGCAATAATCTAAAAATTTTACAGCAAAGAGAACCAGGTCAGTCCGCCAAACTAAGGATTCGTAAAACATAAATAAAAAATTAAAATATTGCTCCAGACAAAAGATGGTAAAATTTCAGATGCAACATTTGGTATGTTTTTTAGTCATTCAAACAGAACAACTTTTTAATTTTTTACCAACATTTTTTCGAATTTATTTTAATAAGTAAACTAATCTTCCACAAATTAGTAGTGCGTGACCTTGAAACGACCTTTAACTACAAATAAACCGCATTGAATATCTGATACCGGATATATCACTTCTTAAACCTTTAATTACGAAGCAGAAAAGTTTTTATTTCAATTAAATTGCGGTTTGCATTGTGATTTGACGGATCTATGGCTAGAATCAAATTTAAAAAAATCCTAGCGTTAATTATTTTTAAACTTCACTGAGCACTGTGCAATATAAATTTGTAATGCAGTTGATCTTACTATTTGTTAGTCAAATTGTGTATATATATGCACTGGGGCATAACTTTAATTCTACTTCAATTGTATTCAATTAATTATTTTTCTTGTAACCAATTCCACACAGTTTCTAACCCAATATTTTTGTAAACAATTCTGTTCGAGTAAATTGTGATTTATTTCGAACTACAATTAGTCGATATAAGAGCAATTTCGGTACACGTGTTTAAATGAGGACAGAGAGTCACTAGTTTATCGATGATAAAATAAATTATCATAAAATGTAATTTTCAAATTATGCCGTAGTCATAACTTTACACTATCTGTGACATATTACGCTCTGTTAAACAATTTTTTAATAAATTTGTTTGAGGTTGAAATTTAGAGAAGTGCCAAAAAGTACTTAAGTATGTTTTCGGTTCTAACACAACAAATAAACTTAACTGTTCGTAAAATTTATTTTACTTTCAATCTCTGCATATTTTTTACTAATTGCGCTATCAAATATCTTAATGGAAACCCCTTTATATATATTTTGTCATTATTTCAGTTATATTCATGGAAAACTAAAACTTTCTATTTCTAAAGCAAATATGGGTACACTATTAGTACTGTATACTATATATTCTCAAACAATGAATAGAATTCGATTAAACAGAATGTAAATTATAAATTGCATGTTAAAGTTAAAGGTTGACTGGTAATAAAGTGCAATGCAGAAATACAGATTTTTTCTAATAAATAAATATAATTCTGGTATGTTACTTGAAAGACATTTGAATGTCAATGGCGTCTACTTATGATATGTAATTATTAAATGTTATATTTGTAAACGGTTTAAAATAAATTACCTTATTGGTGCACAACAATTGAACAATAATTTAATAAAGTAGAATCACCCGGCTGATTAACTTTGATATCGGAAGCCTCGGCTGAAAGCTTCAAAATTTATTTCATAGAGGTTATTGACTTGTTATTTTCACCAAAGAATATAGAAGACGAGAGCGGTCTAACTGATATATTTAGATAGTAGTCCAATGACTTTATATTTTATCGTCCGTTTACCAAATTCGAAACATTAATCCTTGGAATCACGGCTACTGTTAAGAACCATTGGGAGCAGCTACTTTTCCTTGCCTAACCTAAAAAAATATTTGTGCAATTTTCATAATTGTTTGAAAAGAGTTACTGGACTGCAATATACTTAAGTATTAGGTTTCTAGTTTTGAGCAATATTTGGAACTGAATTCTTTAATTGTCTCTTTAACGGTTTTAATACCATGGTATGTTATTATTTCGAATATACCATGGAGAGTTGATAATACTGCGTAAAATTAATGACTGTGTACGTTGCAGGTGTTCTCTATATGAAGCACTAGTAGATCCCTTTAACTGAATACCATATGTCCATATGGGCTTCATTAACGTTGTGTTTTACATTTTCTAAAGATAACTTAGAATTTCTTCCTATCAGCCAATACATTTCTGAAGTGTAAATATTATTTGTCTGCACTTGGCTTCGATATGTTATTCCCAGGTCAGCCTTCTTTCCAGATATAAAGCTCGTCTAATATCATCTTAGCAAGTAGTTACATAATTTTGTTTAACCATGCATAGGTAGTTGCGCAGGATGAGTGAAAAGGCTTTGGAAGGAGCTCTTTAATTTAGTAGACCAGTCCACTATTCCAAACTTTGTCAAAGGCTTGTGCAATATTCAAGAAGACAGAAGAGCTATGTTGCTCTTTGAAAGTATATTTGATTGCTCTATGGACTCATACTTGCATACTTGCCCTATGGTCCCATGGTAGTTTCGAAACCCAAATTGATGGTCTGGTATAATTTACATTTCTTCTAATACTGTTGTGTTAATAACATCTTCTCAAATAGCTTTGAGATCGTTGGAAGCATCCTTATTGGACGGTAAGAAGACATTTGTGTTTCATTTTTCCCATAGGTTTATGAATCATGGTGACCAGAGGTACCTTCCATTTTTGTGGAATATTTTTTTAGAAATAAGGTCATATCCTGGTTTTTGGACTTATGTGAAAATAAGCCTCTTATGGTGATTTAGTTTCTTACCAATTCCTCGCTTTTCCTGAATTATCTCCTAGTTATTATTTTCAGAACTGTTATTATCGGGTAAAACCTTTTCAGCTGATAATTCCAGTATATGTGTTAGATTCTAACACATCTTCTGCTGCTGAATTACTATTTGCTGATGTACTAAGAGGGATATACAGTTAACAGGCTGTTAGACCTTTCGGAGATGGTTTTGGTATTAACCTTAATCCCTGCAATGGTTATATTTGGTATTGTAATCACCTTCCAGCTAAAACACAGTAGTTTTTTATCACATGTTTTGGAGGGCTGTATATACGACTGCTATTACACGGTTTCCAAAGCATTCACTTACAGAAATGTTTGTAAGCGCTTTGGCATCTTGATACTTGGTGTCCTAAATAGAGTATTAGTTAATTTTAAAATATTTCCTTTGCGTGAAACCATAGTTTAACATATAAAAAGATTTTCCAATTAGAACAAAAAAAAAGTAAGTGACAGGTACCTCTAATATGCTGGCGGGTACCACCAGTTTAAATAAAAAATTTAAAAGCATGGTTTGCAATATATTTTTTAACTACAAAGAAAGATTTCATTGATGAGAAAGGCTTTTTGGATTGTTTTTTATTCTTTCATAGTCGAATCCATATTTTTCAAACCTTCATTATACAGTAATCAAAAAAAATTGTTCCTTCTTTTTATTTCTCTATTATTATTTCTAAATGGGCTATCTTTATTATATCTTAATCTATGGTGAAAAGTATTTAAGATATGTATTAATTAACAATATGCTAATATTGTGCTCGACGATCAATGCTTTTACCTCTGCTTTGTGATGTGCGATGCCGTTTGCATTCCATTTCGCTATTTTTAGGTAATTTTTTTTTTTGTAAATAACTTCTGGTCGTACTTCTGGTTTACCCGATGCTTTTATTTTCAGCATTCATTGCTCTGCTCGTCGTTTAGGATTAATTCGTCTTTTCATTTTTTAATATACTGGACAACCTCTATAATTCACTGCATGATTTTTGTCACAGTTGCTGCATTGTATCACTGAAGTTTCAGTTTTACAACATACAACACAAACATCATTTAAGGTTCTATAGGCTGTAAAATGGCCGTATTCTTGGCACTTAATACACTGTATTGGCCAAGTTTTTTTCCTGGATTCCGCAATTGCTATGTATAGTAATGTTTATCAACTTGGTCGAGTTGTGGAACAGAAGATGCGGCAGTTAAGTTTTAAACCATTTCAATGGAATTAACCGGGTATAACCCGTTGTTAATTGACAACTAATGAAAGACCTTCTATAATCTAAAAGTCTTGTCCTTTATTATCGGTGAACTTTTACCCCTAATCATTATTCGGCATTTGGTGAAGAAGCGTTATCTCAAATATCAGCCGTATGCAGGTCTTTCAATTTAAGCGGTGACGCAAAAAATCGATTTTGTACGAATTTGAATAGTAGTTGCACTTAAGACTGTTCATGCACATTTGGGTGTGCGTAATCTGGGTGTGGTTGGAACCCACATACATTAAGTAAAATTCATGTTATGGCAATTCCAACTTTGCATTGGGCCAAGTGCTTCGCTAATCTTTGAGCGCATCTTTGTGTTTTCTTTCATATACTCAACAATTAAATAGCAGCCTTAAAATAAATAAAAAATACTTTTTTACTTTAAGGTTGTTAATAATACGGTTTGCTTAATTTATATGCAATATAAATTGGATGCAAATGTCGAAAATTAAATAACCATAAGAGTATACAGACTTGCCCTACATACTCAAAATACATAATCCAAAGTGAATACAAGAGACATATACGAGAACATAAGCAAAAAAAAGTTCATCCAAAAATCAATATTTAATAAAGAAGGTATTTGTACCGGCAATGTAAATTACGCCAAACACCATAAATTTCCGTCGCAATGTCACCTTAATTTACATATCAAACGGTTCAAACTTAAATCGAACCTTATGTTATGCCGTTTTTATTTATTATTTTTCTTGTTTATAAATATTTAATTTTATTTTTCCGTCTTTTTTTTTTTTTTTTTTAATAAAATTGATAAGGTGCGTCTGACGAAAAAAAATATTTGTTAAAGAGATGATGGCATATTCTTTGAAAATAAAATTTATGTACTCGAGTTTACCCTTTCTTATACAGTTAATGACTTTAGCTTAGCTGTGCACATATCCAAAAAGTAAAGGCCTGGGTGATTTAAATGCAACTAATAAATCAATCAATTGCATACAGTAAGTAGCCATAAATTATAAAAATTTAACCTCACAAATGTTGTTTAATGATTAATCATATTCATATTTCTGAGTACAGATAAGTAACTATCATGGTATATTTTGTTGTTTATTAACAGTAGACCTTCAATAGACCTAGACTATTCAGAGTATCGGACCACAAGTCACTGATGGAAATCGTAAACTGATACGATTTCCATCAGTCTATATATAAGCGATAGTGTTAATAATAATAATATTCGGGTTTTACAAATAGCAAGTCCGACTTCATCGGTTTCCAGCTGAATACCTTCTTCCAGCCTATACCTATTTGTATTCTTCTAGACAGTCAACAACACCGAATACTATTTGTCAAAATCCGATGCTTTAATGGAAAGAGTAAAGTAAACCTTCCAATTATAGTTGAAACGGCTAATTTTACAAAAGCGGATCCTTCAAATTTAATGTTGCATTATATTTTCAATGATTATTGAATCAAATATTGTACAGATTTTGGGTTTTTGTGGCAGTACTACCTTGCTAAAATTAGAGCCCATTTAAGTTCAATTTATCAGTTTATGGTCAAAAAAGTCTATTACTATATCTTTACCACCAATTTCACCACTTTCTTCGATGCATAGGATTCTCTTTGATTATTAGAGGCATGTTTGAGCACCAAATACGAAGGCTTACTTGTTAAACCAGATAAAAATAATTTCGAACAACTACAGCACTTAAGAACCACTAACTTAATCCACTTGAAAATTGATATGATTAATGTAGGATATAGGCTGTATATATTTTTTGTAGAATATATTGTGGGATACTTATCTCTTTAGTTCTTTAGTCCTATTTAAATCCATCACATGTATTTGCACTCGACCTTGTACCATTAACATTTTACTGAACTCGCTTAGAAGTGAGCTCTTTGTTGATCCTTAAAGGAAATAATCATTTATATTATAGGCTTGGTTTTATCCTACTTTGAATTGTAAAAAGCGGATTTTCAATGCTTAAAGACATAATTTGTCATAATTTATTCGATATTCAATGTCAAAACGTTTAAATCGCTTTAAAATCGCAAAATTTATTTTATTAATAAATAATAGTTAAAATAGTTCAAGCTAGTTTGGGTCAATGTCTTGTCAAACATTTATAGTTACTTAATACATTTATATTGTTATCTTGTGTGATCAAGGTTAACTAAATTAATTATTTGATAAAAAGTGTAATTCATAAAATTGATAATAGCTGTCAATAGTGTCGCCAAATGCATTCATCAACCGGACACTGTCAATTTTTTTGAATTTAAATATACATTGTAAACAACTACTTACTATAATCTAAGACTCAAACCTATATTCTTAACCATACATATAATAATTCGTAATTTATTTTGGTTTTGCACCTATTGTGAAGTATTATATATTAATGCTGTGTGCCTAAATTGATTTTTCAAACTAAACTTTTCAAATTGTTAAAGTTCCCGCTATTGCCTCATAGGTGGTAGCTGAAAAGTAGCCGAGGTAACTTTTCGGTGACTTTTCACAAAAAGTATAAAATAACTATAATAATTTTAAACTATAAATAAATTATAATACTTGTTGGTTAAGTTTAGTTTCAAGTTGAGGCAAAGTTAGCGGCTTTTGTCTTCTTTTGTGTAATTCCATCTATCTAGAAATAGCATGAACTAACTTGTTATAATTTAGTTTAGTTAGTTTAGTCGATAAGGCACATAGCATAAGCAACGCAATAAAAGAAATTAAATAGCGAATTTGAATGAAAATTAAAATTTACAATGTTAAATTTTTGCAAAAAATGTAACACATCAAGTTCAACTGGTGATATGTTGCGATGTATCGAGGATTGCAAGTGCTATTTTCAACCGAAATGTGTGGATCCTTTGATAGAAAATATTTGATAGTCTGGAGAACTGTTACATTTAAAAAGAACAACTTGCTCTAGTGTCAGCAATTTTTACTTCCCTAACCAACACAGTTATCGATGGGTTCAACAAGTTAAAGGCTGATTTATCTGCGAATATTGTTACTAACTCTTCCGGTAATGCTGCCCACATATCTCTCAACAATATTGCGATTTGAGTGGAGGAGCTTGCTACTGATAAGTCATCTTATCCTGAAAATATTATCAACTCCAGCCGCCGCAATTGGAGTGTATAGTGGGATCATCCACCATTGCTAATGACAAATTCAAGTCTGTAACTGATAAAAAGTTCATCTATGCTTCCAGATTTATTAATACAACCACATACAAACATAGGGGTTCCTATTTTAGTTTCTAAGTTACCTCCCACCCCACCTACAAGAACTAATGTTAGCATTAATGTGTTTCCTCCGCGGAATGATTAAATATCATGGACATTTTGTTCGTAGAGTGCTTATTTTCCGAGATACTTGAAAGTTTCAGCTTAAAAAAATCACCCGGTATATATATATATATATATATATATATATATATATATATATATATATATATATATATATATATAATTATATATATATAATATATATATATATATATATATATATATATATATATATATATATATATATATATATATATCAGTTATATGGAGTTTACAATACAATGTTAATTCCCAAAGAATTGAGAAGATTCAAAGAAGATTCACCAAGTCAATGTGTTCGCCTTTCTAGGAATAATAATAATAATAATTTTGACGACTTACCGTATGAGAAGCGTTGTAATCATCTTGAGCTTTAACCATTACATCCTCGATTTTCTATCTATTTAGCGGTTATATGTTTGATCTTCTATACGGTCTAATCGATTCCTCCATTCTTTTATCTAAATTGAATATTACCGTTATTAACCTAATGATCGACAATTGAACATTTCTTCAGTCGAGGTTTCATAAAACTAATAATGGGAGTCACAATCCACTTGATGTAGCGTTAGTAAATTTAATCTGGTTTCTATCGTTTTTGATTTCCACATCATTTAAAAAGAATTTAAACGGCGCATCGCTAAGATGTACGATAATCCGTAATTATGATTTTTGTTGAAAATAATGTATTATAATTATAGTTGTATGTGTAAAATTGTGAATAATCATTGTATAGTTTACTTCAATTATAATGTTTTGTAAATAAATAAATAAATTGCTTCGTCAAGTTCTTCTATTATCTTTTACTTCTTTTGCTTCTTAGTTGACAATATTCATTTATTGATGGCATTATAGTGACAATAAATCAAGCTGAAAGTGAATCCAAATTAATAATTAAATTTTGATTGTGTTGGTAAGCGAAGCACACCCAAAACCCTCTTTACTACAAGCTGTATTCATTGCATACTAATGTTATTTAATCATATACACATAAGAATGTATTGTAAGTAAAAAACGTGTCGAGATATGTTTTCGAAAAGAGTATAGAAAAATATCATTGGCATAATATAAAACAAGAGAATGTTTGAAAATAATATCAGTACAATTTGGCTCTTATTAAGAAATTAGAGACTAAAAAATACTCAATATCTAACACATTAAATAGTGTGCGTAATTATGAGATAAAAACAAAACCCTCTTTACTACAAGCCGTATTGTTTGCATACTCATGCTATACAAAAATATATACTTTGATTGTATTGTAAGTAGAAAATCGTGTCGGCATATGATAACGAATATTGTGTAAAAGAAATAAACAATAAAATCAAATAATGCGCATGCGTTAACAATTTTTTTTATTTATTTTTATATGGAGTTTTGATAATTACTAATACATCTAAAGTATATATTTTCACTAATACATTTTAAAAATACATGATAATATGTGTCAAAGAAAGTTACAAGGCGGCTTGTAGTAAAGAGGGCTTTGGATAAAAATGTAAGAATGAGAAAATTAAACATTTTTTTATATGGATTTTGATAATACTCAATTGACTCGTTGACAAGGATAAACAAAATCTATGTATATATATATATATATATATATATATATATATATATATATATATATATATATATATATATATATATATATATATATATATATATATATTATATATACATTTTGTTTATCCTTGTCAACGAAAGAAGTCAACTTAAGTACTATATGATTGCGATTACGAATTGTATATGGAACTAAGTTTAAGTAAAATTAATTGTAATTTATAAAACAATATTAGATGGATAAGGCAGACATCTTTTGAATTGAATACAAAAAAATATCAGTTCGTGAAGTCAGCCAGCACATTTCAATACACATTTCAATTGATGCTTGTCATATTTCAACTAAACTTCTAATTTGGTTGTTAAAAAAATTTATTGAAACAGTTACCAATTTTGTTTCTAAAAAATCACCTCGTGACGAAAATTTACGTTCATCTCCTGATAACTAGCGGCATATAGGTAGCAAAGTTAACAAATCGGCGGTTTTCATCTAAAACCTATACGCGTCTCTTTCGGCCCAGAGTGGATAAAAACATAAACTATAGAAGAGACAAACAAATTTAAAAAAGATAAATCTGTCAAAAGTTACTATTTATGATGTTGTACAGAACTAATTACATGATCCACTTCGAAAACATTCGAAAACCAAATGTTTGACATTCACAATTACGTAAAATGCAAATAAAAAAGTTATTTTATTACAAATTTACTTAGCACTGTGCTAAAGATGATGTATTGATATTAATATTCTCCTCTTATTTATGTTTAGTTACAAACATGTATAGTTTAAAACCGACAAGGACAAGCTTAATGAATTAAAGTCGAGACAAAACTTTAAACTATGTTTTTGTGTTACGATTAAGACATAGATCAAAACATGTTGATAGGTAGGCGCCCAAATGGTTTTTACCGAAGTTCATTTTGTTAGTTATTGATTAACATTTTTATTTCATTTAATAACTTTTCATTGTGATTCAACATCAAATTCGAAAGTAAAACCCGTTTACATAAACGTATAAGCATATTTCTATATCTCAAAGCAAATTCAACTCCAAAGTAGTGAAATCGGCCTTAACGAATTTTTTTATCTTGGTTTACGATACCTGCCTGGTTTACCCTGGTGTGGGGATCATAATTACTTCTGCAAATGATGATTGTCCCATTTCGGTACTGATTTTTACAATTTTGTTTTTGTTTTTGCCACATTAGATGATTGCCGAAGAATTTGTGAGTAACCTTAGATCTCTTTATTTATAACCAATGGTTTTAGGACCATTTGGGTTTTAGTTGAAGTTTCTACTTTAAAGTTCTTTGGCTACTTTACATCCTCACAGAATGGCGCCGTTTACAGTTTATACATTTTGCAGGATTGATCTTCAGGGTTTATCTCATTTAGTTTTGTAGCTAGAGCTCTATATGTATTGGAATCTGGTGCATTGATTTTCCACCAATTTTCTTTAGTGATACTATATTAACGCTAACTGATAGATTTTCTGCAACATCAGGCGGAGTATTCTACTTTACGCTTTTTGATAGGGCTTTTTCTTCTTTTTGAGTAGAACTCGTTGTAAGCGGTACAGTGCTTTTTACTTTATAATTGGTTGAAGGAGTCTCAGAAAGTCTCTATTTGGTTAAGTTTTTCAATGTCATTTCTTCTCATTTCAGGTATTTCGTTTTTTCGCTGAATTACAGAGTTTGATGGTCTGGATGTGATTATTGAAATTCTTATGAATGGGTATAGCAATAATTGGCTCTTCCTAGAATCGGGGATTTTAACAATGGGTTATTCAATCTTCGTTTATTAGACCTTTACATAGTCGAAACAAATTTATTTTTATTTATTTGTTTGTTTAAATTTGGAATTGCACATCAGACTATAACGTAGTCCATAGATTATATGTACATATGATTGAAAATTAAATACTTATTGCAATTTGTTTCACTTAATTTAATTTATTCTTTATAATAAACTTAAAACTTATGCCAAAAAATAATAATAATAAAAATTGTTATAATAATATTGAAAACAACATTGTGCGTATCCTAATGGTATAAACGCTACTGACTAGCGAAGTGATTAAAACATCTGGTTCTGAAGACCGCTACTTGGTTAATCTTTTTCAAGTCTATAAAGGTCAATTGTTCCAAAATAATTAAAATTAAGGAAAATAAAATTTAAAGTTGGGTGAACTTTTGGGGTTTTTGATAGTTGGCGGAAGACTATTTAATCACTCTATTTATTTCGGGTATATCATACAAAAAATATTCTTTCACATTTATTTAAATAAAAGACTATAGCTATACTATAGCTTAATTTTCCATAAATTATTTTTTAAATAATTTATTTTTATTTACATTGAAAATTAAAGAATTATTTAATTTTTACCCTTCAAATATTATTCAGCTAATACTTTTCTTTGACTGAGGTTTCGCAATTAAAATGTGTCTAATTTCAAAATGGGTTATTCTAAGGCCATGTTCGATTTCTTTAATAATTATTTCTACTGTAATAATTGTGACAGCATTCTGTATGCAACCAAATAATTACAGCAGCTATGTGTAATCATTTTGACATATATGAAGTTTATTTTATAAACAAATCTGGTTAAAGCATCGGATTCAGATTAACAAAACAATTTTGAATTATTATTCTGGGATGAATTATTTTTAATTTAAAAATTAAATTATTAAATTTGTTTAGTACAAAAAACATATTTTTTTTATCAATAATTTAAAAAAGAGTGAAAAAGTTCTTCTCTAAATTGAATCCCAGATTGTTGATCCCAATGAATATTAAAAGTCACTTCCTCTTCATTATTTTACTAGCCAATTCACGGGATTCGTTTATTGTTTGTGTCCATGTCCAAACGTCAATAAATTTGACTATCAAAATTATTTCAGTATTCGAACAGCAAATGAACTCATTACAAATATAGAAGAGAAAATTATTTTACAACTGTCATAATTATTACAGTAAAGCTAATTATTACAGAAATAGAACGTGGTCTAAGCACTCGTATTTTACGGAAAAACAATACGCGCTTCCATAATTCTAATTGAGCTTAATGTTCACAATTTAAAGGTATAATAAAATCTAGAACTTTTTGTGATCATTTAAAAAACCGAATCTGTCAGCGAATGTTGGTTGTGTCAAATCTGTAATTTTAGTGTCATGTCAAGAGACTTCGAGTTGTGATGGTTTTGTTGTTGTCTGGTAAATTGAAGGCGTTTTTATGGTTGGGTCCGTTCGTTCGTTCATTCATTCGTTCGTTCGGTAAAATTATTTTGATGTTTTATGGTTAATGAAAAAATCGCGGAACGATTTTGTCTCCACCTATTGAATAAAAATCTAAGCATTTAACTTATAATATAAATTATAATATAAATTATGTGGGTGGTTTATTACATAAATTAAATTTATTTATTTAATTTAAAATGTATTTATTCTGCACGAAAGACTAAATAATATATTTAACTGAAAAATATGTTTAACACGAAGAAAACATATTTAATGCCGCTGTCATATTTTGTTTGTATAGAGTATTGCTATCCCTTTTATTTTCTATAGTTTTGTCTCTTTTACTCCATGTTCGTTCCGTAAAAAAGTTAAAAGTTAGTCATCTTGATGAAAAAAATACAGAACGAAAATAACGGCATTTTAAATGAATGTGATTGGTTGAAAAAAAAAATACGGAACGAATGAACGAACACAATCATAAAAGCGCCTTGATTGTTTGTGTTCTTGATTATTATTTGGAAAATTGTCTAAATTTTGAAAATGGCATGGTTTTAATCGGTCAATAGATTTCTCTTCTCTTTTTATTACTTTAAAATGGCTTATGTATGGTGGTTCTAAAAAATATAAACAATATTTAATTTCGTCATGTTTTCCCGAAGAAATATTACTGAAAAATTCTGCAGAATCTTTTTATAAAAGCTGCATGAGATGATTTGTTTATAATCAAAACACATCGACTGCTGCAGTTTCCAAGTGGTTCAGCGCCGACTAGGTATGTCTCTTGATAATTTTTTTTGTTAAATTGTTTACTACTGATTTATCCTGGGGAGCTCTGGTCTGATGCCATTTATTTCTCGCAGATCTTTTCCTTCGCAATACATCATGTATTTCTTAAGAATAATTTTGCCTTACAGGTTTACAAGTTTACCTGTTAATAATGCTTCACAGTTGCTTTCTTTTATTGCCTTCAAGAGTTCCTTTCCTTTGGTCGTTGTTAGTCAGGACCCCCAATAAATATTCTTAGCCTGGAAATCGCCACCTGCGATAAACCTATTTCTCTTATAGTTAAAGAATTCTTTATATTAATTTTTCTTAAGAGAATGTCTTTGCAAGCAATACAAGCATGTAATTGCCACTGTATCTTTTGTCATTTCAAAAGCAACGGTCGGAGCTTGGATTACATCTGTGGTATATTTTTCTTTTTCAAAATGTTTTTATATTTTCCTTTATTATGACTGCACTTCCACTTCTAGCTGAGTTGCTTGAGTATATTTTATGGTATTTAATAAATGATTCTTTGGTAAAATGAGTCTCTGATATAAGGCAAATATCATTGTTATGTACTTATGTGCATCTAAAACAAACTGCAGTTCATGCTGATGTTGTTGAAGCCCATTTGCGTTCCAGCATAAGATCTTGAGATATTTACACATTTCATTGTTTAGGGATAGCTCTCTTATTGCTATATATTCAAGTCGCTGTAACCGCACGTCAAATGAATTGAGCTTATTTAGAATCACTTGAAGCGCTTCGTTAATACTTCAAGTGTCATTTTTTGCGTTTTCTTGATTCGCGGCATTAGCTATTACTTGCGCATATGTAAATTTTCAATCAGCTGCACTAGATGTAACTGCAGTATTTCTATTGTTTTTTAAGCTACTTAGGCGACGATTAGGCTGATAATTGTTTCTGTGTGCTGTGTTTTTGCCGCTCATTTTTTTGACTTTAATTCTCTACCATTCAACAGCTTATACTCTGCACCATCTATAACTAGCTGGATGACGATCTCCGCAGTGTACACATTGTGATAATGCTTTTTTTAATTTATTACAAGATGTTGCAGGGTGTTTTTCAAGACATTTTACGCAGTTCGGTTCTTTTAAGCAGTAAGCTTGGGTATGCCCATACGATTGACACATTTTACATTGAGGAATGAGTTTTGATTTTCTCGGTGGCTGTATATCAACTCTGCAGCCTAACATTTTTTTTATTAGGTATATTTTTTCAATATTTTCTTCCGAACTGAAAGTTAACATAAACATATTTAGCGGTTCTTTATTACATAATTGATGCTTCAGTTGCTTTAAAGCCGTGTGCTCTTAGATTATCAATTATTTGTTCTGGTTGACATGTACGATGTAAATTTTTGGCCATTACTCGTATAGGCGTAGTTTGTTTATTTTCATAGGTGTGCCAAGCATGTTGGGCTTCATTTAACGTTTTAGTGAGATCTTTATACATTTCAGAATCTTCCACATTAATTTAAAGATTATGACCATTCATAAGTTTTGTTTTAAACTTGTCTTTGGGAATAATTGTTTTGATTTTATCATCATACAGAGGGTCATAATCTTTCATTTCATCGATTATTACCGGTGATGGTGGAGACACTTTCTTATTTGGTTTTTGTTCGTTAACTGATTTTGTCTCTTTAGGTTTCTTTGGTTTAGGTGGACTAGGCGTGTTATTTAACTTGCTTTTTTTCTTTGGCCCTTAACTCGAACCCACTCAGTTTCTCTTGCTCATTCTCATCCGTAGTATAAACGATATTTTTTGTAACTTCTGGATCAGTTTGAAAGTCCATTTTTATATTTTCTTTTAGATTTTTTAATTCTCCCCCGAGAATTTGTATGTGCTCTTGCATCTATTTCATATGCATCTATTTCATGTCTAGATTCCGCTAGAGCTATGAGTAATTCCTCAATTTGAGGGCTATTAATATTTTCTTGAGACAACTAAGTCGTCTTTAGCAACTACTTACATTTGCTGGCCCTAACTTTAGAGATCTTACAATTTTCCTATTCTTTTGAAAGATTCAGGCAAACTTTGATTCATTTCGTTATTATCTATATCTAGCAACAGTTGACCCCCCTAGAATCCATGGAACCGACCTCCAAAGAGACCTCCAAAGTGCATTTTCGTGAATGCCAGGTTTACCACCTGGAGTAGTTTTATTGTTGAATGTTTTAATCATTGCTATTTGATTCCGCATTTAGTACTCCAGCCGAATATATCGTTGTCCGGGTGGTACCACGTGAAGGTATACTAAACACTTGGTAGATTCAGATAGTTACAACGCTGGGATCATGGTTCATAACCATAGACGATCAGACGCCTACTCTATTAATGCTACCCCCCACCCTAAAAATTTTAATTATTTTGATGGTAAAATTTTGTGCATAATTTATTTATTTGATGTACGAATAATATTATTCCCTTAGATTTAACCACTAATTCGAATATATATGGGTTAATATTCGTAAAACCATAATCGTTTTATCAGCCAGACAAAAAGCATTGTCGATTCCAATTACTAAACGTGACTAGAATCAAAATTCATTGAAATACTCTAAAATTATAAATTTTAATCATGAAAAAAAAAATTTAAAAATCCGTGATTTGCGATTAATTTTTATTCTGGAAATAAGTTAATTAAATTTATTAAAATCATAAAATATAATAATTTACAATAAATATAAAACCGTTTAGTCATTTAGTGCCGCATTTAACATCCCATTATCGCACAACATTAATTAAATTTGCATACATGTAATAACGTTTAACTATCAAGCGAATTTACCACATATTCTGTTGGCTCAACCGTAACGCACATTATAAATTTAATTGTATAATCGCGCTGTTAAAATTCAAAAACAAATTAGCGAATAGCTAAATTTAGTTAACGAGTTGTGGTGCTGTTAAGTAATTAAGATTTTATATAAAACAGGTTAAAAATTATTCTTTTGACTACTACAACGATTTAGTATGTCAACTGGTTTTTTGTATTTAGTTTTTAAAACTAATTTACACATTTTTGGACTCGTTCAAATTTAATATAAATCAAATAGTACAGTATTTTCCGCTTTAGGGTTACGATACGAGTGAATTACCATAAATTCGATTTAGTTTTTTTTTTACCTATAGAGACGAACGAACGGTAAAAAATTTTAATTTATTTAATAACTTAACTAGTAAATGCACTACGACGAGTATCGCGTTTCTACAATATAAATTTAAAGATGAATAAAATTTAAATATTGTCAAGGTTAAATGAATTTTTGTTTTTTAATATCTCATTTGTCATATGGAAATACTCAAGGTTACCTCGTCTTTCATTCGTTTGTTATTTGTTATTTGCTGTGTTCGATTGAACTTTGAAGACAAACCAATTTTTAAAATGTTAATACGAGTAATAAAATTTTAAAGATGATGTGAAGAAACGAAAGGTAAAAATGACAATGCAATTAGTAATATTTATATACTCACATTTACATTTTTGGATGCGCGCAACTTTCATTTTTGATCTAATTTCTATTGATCTATAGTAAATCGTTTGGTCATTTCGCAAATTATGTAATTGTTAGTTTAAAGAACGTAACCGAGAAAACTTTCCTTTAAAATATATATATTTAGCAGTGGGTGAAGATGGCGCAAAGCAATATTCCAGTAACTAAATGTTCTATAATATCGCCTACAACGAATCAATTTCTCAATGATTTTTAAATCATTCGAGTCTGTAGAAAACGTACACACAGATTCAGTAGAAATCTGTGCACTTTCCTCACTGTCGGGAATAGAGGCAATAATACCCCTTATAGTTTGTTTTCAACATTAACACAATATTATGATCATATATTTTGGTAGTTTTACATGTATGCACATATTTCGAGATCAAAACAACTTGGTAAATTTGCTACAGAGGAGTAAATTTTTCTCAGAACTGTAAAAGATAGTAGTACATTTTAAGCAATCTCTTTTAAGGAGTTTTCACGATACTTAGGGAATAGTTCGATAATGCGGTATTCTTTCCCAATATATCGAGGTTCGTAATGATTCCTTTATACTTATGGTAAAACGCTTGATATCTGGTCCGTGTATAGTCGCTCAAACAATCAATCGAAAAATGTTCTTGTATCATTAATGATCGTTAATAATTGTTTACCCGTTTTAAAGTGCTAAACGAACTTACACCACAAGCATTAAAGATATTGGTAATTTCAGAAGTATTATTAATTAATATAGTTTCAACATTTGGAAACGTAAAGCTTAAAATTTGTGTAAGACTTTTCACTGATTGCGAAACCGTTGCAAGATTAGATAAAAAAGTATCTATAAGTTCAAAATTAGAGAAACAGCTTTGGAATCATTTACGAAACGGAAATTAAAAATGGTTAAAAGTAAAGTTATTTATTATTTATTGATTTTAATTTTTTTCTGGTTTTGACGTTGCCACCCACAAAACCCTTTTGTGTTGATTAGAGATTATATTCTGTTTCCTCTATATATTCGGCGAGTAGTTTATAAAATTTTGGGTTGTTTGATTTTAGTATGTCTATTAGTTTGTGATTTTTTAATAATTGGTATTTACTTCTTATGTGATCGTATTTTTTGCAGGTTTCGATTATATGATCGACGTTTGATTCTATTATGTTACATGTCTCACATAGATCAGATTCCTCTTTTCCTATTATTTTTTGAATTTTTTGTTCCTAGCATGGCCTGTTCTTAATCTTGTTGTTTGTCGTATTTTGTAACTGTTCATTTTGACTTGTTTGAACCAGGACCATTTTGGTGGTGTTCTATTTTTTTGCTCATTGTAGCCTCCCACCGTGTCTCTCCATGTATTATATTTGTCTGTCTACTCTTTGCTTATTTTTTTTATCAGGTAGAACGCTTCTTCTAGAGTTATTATATTTTCGTATGGGTATGTTATTTGATCCATTGCTTTTTTAGTTAGGGCGTCTGCTTTTTCATTCCTGCATGTCCTGGTATTCATTAAATTATAATTTTGTTATTTTCGTGATGTTTTGCTATGTTTAGGATTTCTATTTCATTCTGTTTGGTGTTTTTCTTTTTTTATTTAATCGAAATTAGTGACCTCCATGCGCTTTTTGAGTCAGTTAGTATTAATTTTTTTTTGTTTTTTTTCATGTTTATAGCTTTCTGTATTGCTATCAGTTCAATCGTTTTTATTGTTGTTTCTCATTGTAATGCTCTGGACATTTCAATGTTACTCTGCTCAATGTATATTTTAATTCCTCCTCTGAGGGTCTATTATGAAATTTTTACGATTTCGTAAAATACGATCCGCAGCGGATTTCTCTATTATGAAACATTGTTTTTGATCGTATATTTTAAGACAATGAAGTATGTCATTTTGTACTATTTTTTGAGGAAATAGACGCTCGTAACAAACTTCATTTCTTTAGTTTTGTGTTTATTGTCAAAGTGAAAACAAGCGTCATTTAAGAATTGATTTCTAAATCTGTTTAATTGTGTGTATATTAATTTTTTTATAAATAAAAATTAATTATAAATTATAACACAATAAAAATGTTAATTAAATTTTAATTTTTAATAAACTAATTAATCAAATCCATTTAAAAAAATAATATATAACTTACATTTCAAAAAGTAAATAAATACAATCCTTAATCGTTAAAGATATTTAACTTGTTGCACTTTCAAATCTTTTCGTAAATATAATATCCGTCACCTATAAAGCAGTCGGATTTTTTTTTTCTTTCGGAAAATACGATTACGTTTTTTTTGTAATAGCGCGAATTTTAC
This sequence comes from Tipula confusa, assembly GCA_963556175.1. NCBI lineage: Eukaryota > Metazoa > Arthropoda > Insecta > Diptera > Tipulidae > Tipula > Tipula confusa. The sequence goes on from OY744477.1 coordinate 126,086,042, forward strand.
GATTTTCGGATTTTACGAGAGAAAAAAAATTCATAATAGGAATATCCGCGGCGGATATTATTTTACGAAATCGTAAAAATTTCATAATAGACTCCTGCTTATAACATCAGTGAATATATTTAATATTTCCGATGCAGTTGTGGTTTCCCTGTTGTATGTAGGATGTAATGAGCCATGTGTCATTAAATTTCCAATTTTATTTGGTTCTATTGTGATCTAGTTTTGTGGGATGTATTGAAGAAAAGGTATTCATTATATAATTTTTGGAATTTTGGGAGAGTTCTGTTGATTCGTATTTGAGTGGCCAATTTATTATTTTTATTTAGTTTGTGGCAACCGGAAACGCCGATTTTATTTATCAGTTGTAACCACATAACTAGTAATTCAATTTGTGTATAATGCTCACGCCCGTCAACCAATACGAAGATAGAAGAGGTATACACAATTGACGAAGATTAATTATCCGTCTCCTTCTATCGCGTCGTTATTGGCGGCGTCACATAAAGATGAGTAGAGTTGATCAACGAACGTAGAAACGAAGAGACTTAAATAAACAGTGTACGTAGCGAAGCTACACAAATATAAATTATAAATAAATTACTGGTGTTAAAACAACGTGTTTTATTCAACCACAGTATAACTACTAGCTACCACAATTGGTGACCCCGACGTGATTTACACTACCGTCAATCTCGAAACCGATCACGAGGTGATTTGCGAAATCGTTCACAATCGCGAGGGCGTTCTGGAACTCCACGGCGTGATGATTTGTGCTGGTATCATCGATCTTATGGAGAAAACGCAACTAAATGTCGAGATCCTTGTTCCAAAAGACAGGTATCTCAAGCAACCACTCCAAAAAACCAATAAGCCAGTCGCCTATTGCAGGCGACGCGGGCTACACAATAGCGCGACTTGTGGCTGTTGATAATCAAACAAAATCAAAATTTTTAGTGGACACAGGCGCTGACGTTTCAGTGCTTCCACCTACAATTAGTGAGCGTCATAAACCGCCAGCAGCGACAAAACTATTTGCGGCTAACGGCACGGAAATTAAAACTTATGGCACTAAGCGTCTAACACTTGCATTGGGTTTGCGAAGGAATTTCACGTGGGACTTTATCATAGCAGACGTTAGTTCAGCGATCATCGGAGCCGATTTTTTGCGCCACTTCGAACTTTTAGTGGACATTAAAAACGGGCGATTGATCGACAATCTCACGAAATTGTCAGTCAAGACAATACAACAAACAACAAGTCAGCCAACTTTGAAAACTTTTGATGTTAATTTGGAGTTTGCAGATTTATTGGCCGAATTTCACGACGTAACCATTTTCACGAATTCTAAAAACCGCAAAATTTGTACAACGACTCACCACATCACTACAACAGGTCAGCCGGTCAGCGCTAAAGCACGAAGGTTGTCATCCGAGAAACTTAAAGCAGCTCAGGACGAGTTTCAATTTCTAATGGATCGGGGAATAATCCGTCCTTCTAAAAGTAATTGGTCTAGCCCTCTACACATGGTGCTCAAGAAGAATGGTGAATTCAGAGTTTGCGGAGATTACAGGGCGTTGAACTCGAGAACGATTCGAGATAACTATCCGATAAGTTTCATTCAGGATTTTACGCATTTCCTCGATAAAACAGAAATTTTCACCGTGCTGGACTTACAACGCGCCTATCAACAAATTCCGATTGAGGCTTGTGACATTCCAAAGACAGCCGTAATCACACCCTTCGGATTATACGAGTATAATTACATGACTTTTGGGTTATGTAACGCGGGTCAGACGTTCCAAAGGTTAATGCACGAGGTTTTGCGAGGGCTGAGATTTGTGTTTTCATATTTGGACGATATTTTCATCGCTTCAAAGACACTACAGGAACACAGAAGTCACGTCAGGATGGTGCTTGAACGATTATCGGAATATGGGTTCCGATAATACAGCGATGTATAAATACAGCGGGTTATGTATAAATACAGCGAAGTGTCAATGGGGTAAATCGGAGGTTCAGTTCCTGGGACATCTGGTGACACCTAACGGCATCAAGCCATTACCGGAAAAAGTACAAGCCATCGACAACTTCCCAAGGCCGAAGACAGCTCAACAGTTAAAAAGATTTTTGGCTATGATAAATTTCTATCGAAGATTTATATCACACGCTGTCAAGAATCAAATGACGCTCCAGAAACTGATAGTAGGCAACAAAAAGAACGACAAGACTGAAATTATATGGTCGGACGAATCAATTATCGCATTCCAAGACTGTAAAAATGATCTTCGAAATGCAGCATTACTTGCACACCCGAATCCGAATTCCCGGTTGTCACTTTACGTGGACGCATCTGATGTAGCTGCAGGGGCTGTACTTCAGCAACAAAGTGAAAAAGGAGTTATTCAACCACTGGGCTTCTATTCAAAGAAATTTACAGAGAGCCAGCAAAAGTATTCTACATACGACCGTGAGTTGGTCGCGATGTACCAAGCAGTTAAGCATTTTCAGTACATGATTGAAGGAAGAGATTTCAGCATTTATACGGACCATAAACCGCTAACTTTCATGTTCCGTCAAAAATTTGAAAAAACGTCGCCACGACAGGTCCGACATATGGACTATATTGGGCAGTTCACAACAGAAATTCTGCACGTGGCTGGTAAAGACAATACAGTAGCGGATCTACTATCGAGAGTTGAAGTGATCGATAGTAACGATATTTTGAATTTCGACGAGATGGCAAAGGAACAAAAAGACGATCCCGAATTAAAAACTTTATTAGCAGGTAATAATTCAAATTGTGTTCTAAAATATTTTGTCGTTCCAGAATCAAAAGAAACACTGTGTTGTGAAGCAACCTATCAGTCAATCAGGCCATTTGTACCAAAGAGGTTTAGGAACCAGGTGTTAACTAAGCTTCATGGTTTGGCACATGCAGGGGTCAGAGCAACGAGCAAATTGTTACGGCAGAAGTTCTTTTGGCCGTCGATGAACAAAGATTGCAGCAGCTTTGTACGAACTTGTTTATCTTGTCAGCGATCTAAGGTACATCGCCATAATAAAGCGCCAGTTTCCGATTTCATCGTTCCCGATAGCAGGTTTCAACACATTAATATGGATATTGTGGGTCCATTACCAATCAGCCTGGGCAAACGTTACATTTTAACATGTATCGACCGATTCACGCGATGGCCAGAGGCATATCCGATTTCCGACATGACGGCTGAGACGATTGCACGTGAATTTGTGGCAAATTGGGTATCACGTTTCGGAACTCCTTCGCGAATCACCACAGATTTAGGCCGACAATTCGAATCCGACATCTTCAGAGAGTTAACAAGACGTTTAGGTATTAATCACCTTAAGACGACATCGTACCATCCTCAGTCGAACGGGATGATCGAGAGATGGCATAGGACTCTCAAGGCATCAATAAAAAGCTACCAAACAAACGACTGGATCGACGTACTACCTACAATCTTGCTAGGGCTACGTTCAACTTTCAAAGAAGACATCAAGGCGACACCAGCGGAATTGGTATATGGTATGTCATTAAGGTTACCCGGTGAGTTTTTTCACAAAATTCAAGAATCAGAGAACGAGGCTGAATTCCTACAAAAACTGAGAACAACAATGAACAATGTGAGGCCTAGACCTGCAAGTCATCATGATCGATCGAGGTTTTTCGTCCAGAAGCACCTGGCGGATTGCACCCACGTTTTTGTGCGTAACGACATGGTAAAGGCTCCGCTTCAACCACCTTACGATGGTCCATATGAAATTGCACAGCGGTTTGAGAAATATTTCAAAGTTAAAATAAATAACCAGACAAGAAAAATTTCGGTAGATCGATTAAAAGCAGCATTTCTGCCCATAGACGAACAGAATATCGAAGTTCCGGTAAACAAGCAGCAAAACGACGAAACAACTACCGAAACGGCCACTACTACGAGAACTGGACGACGTGTTCATATTCCTTCCAGATATCGATGACCTGAACACTAGCGGGGGAGTAATGTGGCAACCGGAAACGCCGATTTTATTTATCAGTTGTAACCACATAACTAGTAATTCAATTTGTGTATAATGCTCACGCCCGTCAACCAATACGAAGATAGAAGAGGTATACACAATTGACGAAGATTAATTATCCGTCTCCTTCTATCGCGTCGTTATTGGCGGCGTCACATAAAGATGAGTAGAGTTGATCAACGAACGTAGAAACGAAGAGGCTTAAATAAACAGTGTACGTAGCGAAGCTACACAAATATAAATTATAAATAAATTACTGGTGTTAAAACAACGTGTTTTATTCAACCACAGTATAACTACTAGCTACCACAAGTTGTTTGGCTGTAAATTTGAGAGTTGCTTTTTTATTCTCCAATTCAGCAGAAAGGGTTGCGGCTTCAGCTAAAAGAGCTGCTTACCATACGGTAATTATCATACCAGTGCATATTCTTATGCTGCTATTTGAGATTTTTTGTTTTGTGTTCATTATGCCTTTTTTGTTTGAATCTGTGATAACATCTGCAAATTTTGTCCTGGTATCTATAATGGCTTTGTGTATGTTTAGCATTGTATATGGATGGGCTTCTCCTTTTGTGTGGGTTAATATTTTCAATAAATTTAATGTGTTAGAAATTTCCGATAGTAGGATTTTATAGTGTGGTGCTAACGATAATTTGTTAAACGTAATTCCTAGAAGTTTTGTGCTTCTCTTTTCTTCGAGTTGAGTATCATCTATTTTTGCTACAAATTTTGAATTATTGTTTTTATATATAGTCTCATGTAGTGGCATTTAGTTGTGTTTAGTTCTGTTTGTAGTGGCTTCTGCTTCCTTTTCAATTTTTTCTTTTATTAGGATGGCTATGTCGTCTGCAAATTCGTATATTAAGACTTTATCTGATTTGATATCGTGTATCTCGGAGGTGTATATGTTGAAGAGAGTAGGACTTGTTGTCTAATTTTTCATTACAACAGTGCGGTTTATTAGAAATTGCTATATCCAGTTTATTGTATATCGTGAGAACTGCTTTCTTTTTAATGTTTTTATTAGCTTGTTTTTGTTAAAATTATCGAAAGCCTTTTGAGATGTCTGTTGTCACTAATATTTGTGCTTTGTAATTTCGTTTGCTTTCATTGATCTCTGTGAAGAGTTTTGCAGAATAATCGATGATACTGTGTCCAGGTCTAAAGCCATATGAGTTGTGTGAAAGTATTTTATGTTGAGTAATGTGATTGTTTAACTCCTGCAGTATAACCTTATTGTATATTTTAGATAGTGTGTTCAGAAAGCATATTGCTGATAGTTTTTGAAATTGCATGATCCAAATGTGGTTGAGTAATTCACTATATTTTTGCAGATGTTATCGTTCTTTTCTATCAAATGTTTTAGTAGCTTATATGATCTTAGGTTTTCTCCAAGAGCAGCATTTTGTTTTGTGTTTATGATGTCTTTAATAATTTGTTCTGTAAATTTGGGCGATTGTATTCGTTGCTCTTGATTCCACTCACATGACCAAGTTATATTTTCTAATGTCTCAGGAAAGTTTTCATCTAGGAATTTTTTTGCTATTTTCTTGATTTTCTAGCAGATTAAATGCGCTGTTTTGTGTTTTTTAAGTGATTTTGAGTTTAGGTTTGGATTTATTGAGTTCAAGAAATTATTCCAGGATAGCTTTTTGGCTTTTTTGATTTCTCTTTTCATTATTCCTATTGGTCTTTTAAGTTCATAAGCGGTATACGTATTTTTGTGTATGTTATAGAGGGTTTGTTTATTTTTTAAATGTTCCATAGTCTTTGTAGATGGTCGTTCCACTATTGTTTCGGGATGTGCTTATGGTGTTGTAGTGAACAGATTTTGTATTATTGTATATTACTTTTTCTATGAGTGATTCTATATTCTCTACGTAATTATTATTGTATGTTTGTAAATCCATTAGGTTTTCTATTATTTGTTCCAATTTGTTATTGTTTTTAGCATATTGTGGTTTAGATTTAACGTAATTAGTATAGGCAGATGGTCGGATCCTATATTGTCATCGGTGCATGTCCAACTTATATTGCTGTGCATATTGAGACTGCAAAGAGTGATATCTACCGCCGATGAGGTATTATTGTATAGGTTTTGCTGCGTATATTTTCCATTCTTTAATAATTAAAAATTACTTTTCAATATTAGTCCTGCAATTTGTTTCCAAGCTTGTAATTTTTGCTGTTGATTTCCCATAGACTAATAAAGTTAAGTTGTTACGATTTTTTTTACCAAAAGATGAGACGGAGTTGCGCATTGTGATGCTCGCTGCCGGATTTGGAGCGATACTTCTACAAAAGAAAAAGGATGGCAAACTTCACATTATTTTGTACTTATCAAAATGTAAAATACCAGCAGTATCCCGATACCATTCATAAAAATTTGAATGTTGGATGATTGTCTATGCTCTGCGTCGTTTTCGTGTGTGCTTACATGGTCGCCCCATTAGAATAGTTACAGATTGTGCAGAATTGACTTTATTGTCACTTCTTAAGATGGTCAAGTTTAACTTTGTAACTGAGCACCGTGGAGGTCGTCCTATGCAGTATGTAGATATATTATAAATAGAGCTCAAATCATTTTAGTAATCTAACAAAATTAAGAAGCTATGCAATTTCAAATAATTCGTAATTCAAATGATTTGTTGGAACATCTCATTTCATTTGATAAAATAAGTATGCTTAAAAAACGAAACCTTCCTCCGAGGCTTAAATAAAAATTACATCAAGCCTAATAAATTCGGCTTTCCACAATGAAACATTTACTGTCAGTTTTTTTAACTACGAATCCAGAAATAGCAAAATCCTGAATTACAATATAGGTAACAAAACAATCGTTTTTGTTTTTCTTTTTTGTTGTAACAACAAAAACAAAATAAAACAAAAAAACCAAAACTATTATCTTTCTCACTCTAAGTAATTTAAAAAATTTTTTCTCCTTCTGGATTCACAGTAAAAAAATACTGACAGTAAATGTTTCATTGTGGAAAACCGGGGTAAGTCGTAAACTAGGTAGTCACCCTTGATGAAACAATAAATAAACAAATGCAACCAATTTAGACTACAGTAGTAGTCTCTTCAATATAAAAAAATTTACTTATTGGTTTGACTACTCTACCCAATCTGGTAATGATGGGTCATTTTAACGTTGCTTCCTTAGACTCCATATGTGATGCCTCTTTTGTGTTATTGTGAACTACTTCACCATTGTCATCACTCACGCAATTCCTTATGGTTATTATCGTATGGTTATTATCGTTAATACTTCCTGGAATATGTATCGGCTCTGTAATACGATTAACATTGTTGAAGCTTTCGTTTGTTGTCGTTTGTTCCCTCGTTTTATTAATGTGATTCGTGTTTCGGCGGTATGTACTACCGTTCTCCGTTCGAACTATGAATGATCTTGGATTATTTGTTTTTTCTGTAAAAACAAATAATCCGAGATCATTCTGTAATCACTCCTGGAACCGAATCACGATACCTCGTTTAATTCTAACCTTGTCACCTGCATTCAATGGTTCCGCAATTCGTTTTCCTCGATCAGCATACCATTTTTGAATTTTTTGTATTTCTGTTAACTTGTGCGTTATATCACGAAATAATTTTCGGCTTTAACATTTCCGGATGTTCTACTATGGTCGTTCTTGTAGCTCTACTCATTAACCTTTGATTTGGTGATGCTAAACTTGATTACGTTGGCATATTCCGATAATTAAATAATGCTAAGTGTATGCATATCTCTTTTTGCATTTTTTTATCATTCCTTTCCCTATTTGCACATATCGTTCTATTAAGCCGTTGCCTTGTGGATGGTTTGGACTACTCATAGCATGGTTGATCACTCACGAACTTCTTAAACTCTGCCGCAGAAAATTGTGGACCATTATCCGTCTCTAGCTTTGCTGGTATTCCATGCGTGAAAAACCATATTTTGAATATTTCTATAACTTCCTTTGTCGTACTCATTTTTAATTCCTTAAACTCAAAATAACCTGAGTAGCTGTCGACTACAAGCATGTAATCTTTGTCAATACAATGAAATAGATTGGCTCCCACTACTTCAAATGGAAGACTTGGAATTTCCTCGTTAATTAACCTTATTAACCTTGTTAATAACTGGTTCTTTCACCTTTGATCTCTGCATCGACTGGCAAATTGAATATGTTTCCACATATGGCGTTATATATGTAGACATTTCTCTCCAATACAGAATTTCCTGGCACGACTTTTGTATTCCAAAATGCCCTCAATGTATGTTCGGTATTTTTGCCTTTGGTACTACCAGCTTCATTCCTTTGAACACTAAACCGTTGTAATATAATATTTCCTCTCTATAATTCCAATATAGCTTTACCCATTCATGTATCTAAGCTTGATTGTTCGGCCAACCTGACATTGTTACTTTAATCAGCTCCTGAATTTCTTGGTCGTGCTTCGTGGCTTCTACCATTTCACGTTTCGCATCTTTTAAGAAATCAATCGCAACATATACTTGCAGCTCTTATTCCTCTTCCGACTCATTATTTACACAGTCTATACTTAGGATATCTGCTGTGTGTTGACTAGTCCCTTTTACATACACTACCTTTGGCGAATATTGTTTTATGTCAAACATAATACGTTGTAGTCTAAATGGTGCTGACTGTAATCGTTTTTTATATGCTCAAGTGGCTTGTGATCACTTTTAATTCTTAACTTCTTTCCGTAGACATACTCATGAAACTTCCCACATGCCCATCTTATCGTTGCTGCTTCCAACTCTGGAATTGGTGGATAGTTTCGTTGAGCTTAGCTTAACGCTTTAGATGCATATGCCACAGGCTGACCATTTTGAAGTAATGCTGCTCTAAACCCGTTCATACTCCCGTCTACTTGAATAGTTACGTCTTCATTCGTATCATAGAATTTCAATATAGGAGTACTTGAAAATGCTAACTTTAACTTGTTAAATGCTTTTTCCTGCTGCTTTGTCCAATTCCATTCTACTTTATTTATGATAAGATTTCTTAGTGGTTTTGTTATCGCTGCCAAATTCGGTACAAATTTCGATAAATACGTTGCCATTCCTAATAGTCTTTGTAATTCTTTGACGTTTACTGGTCTCTTAAGACTTTTAATCGCAGCTGTCTTATCAGAATCAGCTGATAAGACACACCCGCAGTCTACCTTCTTTCCTCAACACTACCATTGGTGATACGAATGGTGTTACTTCATGAACTTTTGCTAAAACTCCCATTTTCACCATATTTTCAATTTCAGATTTGACCTGTCCTTTAATTGCTAACGGAACTTTTCGAACTGGCTTGATTTCGAACTTTGGATGTTCCGACAAATCTATATCATATTCATAATTCTTCACGTAGCCTAACCCGTCTAAAATATTATTCTTCATTCTTAATTCCTCTACTCATATAATCAGCTTTTCTCGTTCACATGCCTCTTTCCCTAATATTGGTGTGACATTTGCGTTGTCTACTTTATATATTAATTTTGTCATTTTGTTTCTCACTTCGACCTCGCCTACTACATCTACGTTATTGTTTCCAACCCCTATTATTCGTTGTTCACGTGATTTATTAGGATTTCTTCGACCCAATTCAAATCTTCATCCACTGTGTTTATACGGTCTATAACCAAATCACTGAATTCACTGTCATTTTTTCCATTTCACTTTCCGTTTCAATTTCGGCTACTCTATTTACGGCACACATTTTTGCAAAGTGTCCGCGATATTTGAACTTGTTGCACTTACGTCCAAATGCTGTACAACTACGTTTGCTATGCTTGGTTCCGCACCTTTTACAATCGAACGTTTCATCACTTTTCACCGTATCTTCCGGTTTTTTATTTTTTACCGATTTTCTCAGTGAAATTGAATCCACCGTTTGTGATTGTTTGTTTTAATTTCACATAAATCGACTATTTTATCCGATGTTTTCAGATTTTTTTTTTTCCGTTTTTTACTTTTATTCTGGCACCATGTAATGTTAGTTGAAACACACTTGTTGATAGTGAAGTTAGAACTAATCGTCTTTATTAGTATATTCATTTACATGACATGATGACCCTATCAACCATGGTGGGTAATGCTTATATGATTACAATATTACATTCATATAGTTAGTTTAGTCGATTAAGGTACATAGCATTAGATTCGCTTTTCTCTTCTAACTGCGATTGAAACTTTGCAAATTTTTTGAACTTGTCCGTATAATCGTTTAATTGCCACTGACACTGTCGAAGGTTGAACTCAATTGCGCTTTGTAAAATTTGACCACATGTTTGATATTGTTGTTCAGAATTTCGATCTCCAGCCATAGTATTAAGGTTTGTTTTTATGCGAAATACACGAAATATTGTTCAGTTATAATTTGGTTTTGCGAGGTTAGTACTGTTCACACGTTACGGCCCATTGAATAACCTCGAACCTTTACTCCTGTAGAGGAATTATTTAATACACACGATTAGATGATCAAGGTCTTGCGTTGCACGTGTCTGGACTCTTCGCTTATTTGTTTTGTTTTTTACTTCACTACAAAATACTGCAATCTATATGATGGTTGTTATTTTTTTGTTAACCGAATGGACACAGAACTTTATATAGATAGTTATTTTAGCAGTCCATGCAACACAAGTAAGTCTCAGAACTATCTTTTACCTATTTATTTGAAACGTTTTAAAGGTTTTATTTTGTGAACCCGAACCGGAGCCCTAAACCTTGTCATACATGACCTGACTCCTGCGGCCCTATTTAATAATTGGAATCGTGTAGCGTAGGAGTTCCAAAATGAAAATCAAAAATATGAATATTAAATTACTCGCAGTCGCTTATTATTGTGTTGAGATATCTGCAGATATGTCTTAGGAATCTCTAAATTGTTTCAAAATAAAATTAAAATGTAAAATATTTGATTTGATAGTGTTAACTATATTATAGCAGGAAATAATTGTTTATGTATATATTTGTAATGTTACGTGACTGTAATTCAATTAGTGCGTGACCCATCACCGTCTTTTTGTTTTATTATGGTCGATTAAAAGAAATATTTGTTGTTTAAAAAAATGTAAATTCGACGATGACTTATCCGAATTTTTTCAATTTATTGTTAAACGCAAATCATTTTACGAGTGACTGCAAATAAACCTGTCGTTATTTCCAAGTTTTAACTTATTGTTATCAATGAACCTGAAAAATGAACTGTTCGCTTGCTTATTTGTGTGTTAATTTTTTTTTTTTTTTTTTTTTTTAATTTATTTCTATGAAACACGCATATCATTTGTATAGTTTTTATCGTGGCGTTTGTTAACGTCGTACACAATACATTTTTATTCGCCATGATTTATTCTATGTGGACTAAAATTTTTATTACACCTTAAACTACCTATACATAATATATCATGTAATTTATTAGCAGTTACGTAGGAAGTCTAGATATTATCAAGAATTAGGATGATTCATTGAATATGTCTGTATATAGTTTGATAAGTTCATATGCCAGAAACCTAATTTTTTAATAAGTTTATTAAGAATTAAATTACAACCACATTAAAACTTGACAAATATTAAACGAATCAATCAATGACTTCGACCATAGTTGGCTCAATCGACCATACTACATATCAAACAAAACAAACAAATAATTTACAATTACAATTCGTCAAACTACAAACTTTTAAAACTAAAACGTTGTCGGTCTAAAGAATTATTATAACGAATTTCTTAAGAAAACAAATAACCGAAACAAAAATGACGACACACACCACATTCATCATCAACATTCAACATAAACTTTAAAGTAAAAGAAAATAAAAATTTATTACGATATATCTTAAAGTTTTGAGTCAAATTTAATCTTTGAATTTTTTGTTCTTCTATCGTTACAGATTAGGATTGATACGAGCCCGGCTGGCTGGTGCCCGTATCGCACGCGGTGATGTTTTAGTATTTTTGGATGCCCATTGTGAAGCTGTTGTGGGTTGGCTGGAACCGCTGCTGCAACGAATACAGGAATCGCGTACAAGTGTCCTCGTACCGATTATCGATGTTATCGATGCAAAAGATTTTCACTACAGTATAAACGGATATAAACATTTTCAAGTAGGTGGTTTTACGTGGAACGGTCATTTTGATTGGATCGATGTACCAAAACGGGAACGTGAACGTCAAAGGGTCGAATGTAATAATCACTATGAAATATGTCCGACTTATAGTCCAACGATGGCGGGCGGATTATTTGCTATATCACGCGATTATTTTTGGGAAGTTGGTAGTTATGATGAGCAAATGGATGGTTGGGGTGGGGAAAATTTAGAAATGTCATTCCGAATATGGCAATGTGGTGGCACAATCGAAACAATTCCGTGCTCACGGGTCGGACATATATTCAGAGACTTTCATCCGTACAGTTTTCCGGATAATCGTGATACACATGGAATTAATACTGTGCGTATGGCAATTGTATGGATGGACGAGTATATAAATCTATTTTATATGAATCGACCAGACATGAAAAATCATCCTGGAGTCGGCGATGTAACACATAGGCAAATATTACGAGAAAAACTAAAATGTAAAAGTTTTGATTGGTACTTAAAGCATGTCTATCCCGAAAAGTTTATTCCCACCCAAAATGTAATCGCTTACGGTCGGGTACAAGCACGATCACAGAATTTATGTTTTGACGATTTACAACAAAACAACGATGAACCGTACAACATGGGTATATACGCATGTCATCAACCGCAAATAACACGATCACAATTTTTCTCGTTCACAAATTCGGGTGTGCTGCGAAACGAAATAACATGTGCGACCGTACAAAAAAGTTCGTCAAAACGGAAAAATGTTGTAATGATCCCGTGTTCGATAGACGATAAAAGGAATGAAAAATGGAAGATTAACGATAATGACCAAATTATACATATTGAAACGATATTGTGTATCGATCACAAAGATTTAAATAGTCAGGACCATGTGTATGTAACGGAATGTGATCCGGACAGTGAAACACAAAAATGGGAAATCACACACTAGGAGTTTTTGAATTTAGTTTTTTTTTAATTTTTGTAATTATTATACTGTCATAGAAAAATTATAAAGAAATGGATAGATAAAAATGGTAAACTTTGCTGATGTCTTAAATCGCATTTTTGTCAGGTTTAAGACAGAAAAATATTTTCACGACCTGACCTTAAAACAAAAACCACGTAATGGCTTAAACATTTTTGGTGGCCAATATTCTCGTAATTTTTCTTTTACATTTTGCATCACACTATACATCACATCTACTTCAAACAAGACATTTGTTATATTATATACCTTGTATTTTGGGCCCAAGGTCACCCAACTCGTTCGTGGTTTACTTTTAACATGCTACTTTACGCCTTTACCATCCAAATCGTTTATTATCCATCTGCATTTTACATAGTTGTGTTCATCGTTCAAGAGATGAAGACTTTATTTTACATTCCCCACTCCGCCAATGCTCAGTCGTATCAATTTACATGACGATTGTCACTTCATTTCACATTCCTCGACCAGCAAGCCGGTTAAATTCTTATTACCTTTTAGTTATTGATTATTTTACATTTATTAAAATGAGTAGCACCAATTATTTTATAAAAGTGACGTAAATACTTTAAATGTGGCTGTAGTGCGTAAAGTATTTAGTGATCAATCGTTCTACACAGGCAGAAACCATTGTTTTATGTTTTTAATCCATGCATTCTTGTGTGGGGCTGAAGTTCTTTCAAATCGTTCGCATTTAATTTAACATTATATGTTCGCTTTTAAATATCCATCTGAACAATGCATTGCTCTAGCCATCCTGTAGTGGTATGAACGATGGTTCAGCCCATGGATTCTGCACTCCAACAGGGGATCATAGTTGTGTTCATCATCATCACCGATCGCAATTAAGTGATGAAAACCGGGGTTTCATCTCGATCGACCCAAACACCGTAGCTTTAATCACTGCATTGTTCCGTATGCATAAACCTTGTCAAGACAGTTTTTGCACTTTTTGGAGTTATTTTTGGGAGATTACAGTTTAGTATACTTGGACCACACTTAGCTTTAATTAGTTATTTTTAGCTAATTGGATGCTGAAATTATGATACATTTAACCGAAAAAAGTTCTATGCTGCTTAAACTCATTACTCTTCTATAATTTCTCTATGATAATACTTACAGTCTTAAGATTTGTTACCAAATGTTTCATTTTTCTTAATATGATATATATTATGTTGGTCAAATAGCCATATTTGTATTAATTTTTTTTATTATTACTAGAATATTTCCAATTTGCCTTTTAATTTACGATATTATAATTGTAATATTATTATATTTGTAAAATTTGTTAATCATTTTATTATTTTTAATTAAATTATAAGGAAAAAAACAGTCACACATTGAAAAAAAGAAAAATCAATTATTTTTTAAGAAACAGGGTATAATATGTATTAATATAATGTTTATTATAAATAATTAAATTTAAAAAAAAAATATTTCTACGATTACAACAAATAGCCGCCATGTGGTGAAAACAAACGTTAATTTAATACTAAATTTTGATTGTATTTGTATATGGTTTTTTAACCAATTAACGATGAGTATTTTGAATAAAACAAAACAAAAATATTCAGCAAATTAAATTTCCCCTATAATACTTGTATTCAAATGTGTCAATACTAAAAAATTGTATTGCTGAATTAATTTAAATTAAAATTTATAAAAAAAGAAACAAGTGCCACGATTTTAAATTATATAAATCTTTTGTTTTAATTCAATTTTATGTTAAAAGTTTTTAATTTAATTGTAATAAATATTATGTGTAAATATATATATATATATAAGTAATTACTACTATTATTATTATTATTATTTATTTTTTGGTAATAATAATAATTATAACTGATATAATATAAAATAAAGTAATAACTGTAAAACTGGTGGAATTTTTAATTTTCTGAAACAATATGGCAGCTAATTAAGGAATTAAGAACTATGTATTATGCTTTAAGTACGGTACTTAAAAAGTTTTAGTTTTGTTTTTAAATTGATTTACACTCTCAGGATTCGCGTTATTATATTTATTTATGTTTATATAATTTTATAGCAGTATGTAATATGTAAATCGATTATTATTTCTTGCCCACTGCCTCAAGTCATATTGTTTTGTGAGTGGACATATCGAAATATTTTTTTTTTAGTTTGAGTTTCCGAAGAGTAAATTTTAATTTTAAAATAATAATAATTACATAATTTAAAATTTATAATATATTTTTTATTATATAAATTATAAATACACACGTGTTTTATTTGTTGATTAAATTTGTTCCCGTAATTTTTTTGGATCGAATGTAGCCTTGCGCAAACGATAATAATTTGGTAATACTTTACGCAAAAATTCTAGTTGTAACGTTTGAGATCCTTGTTTTTCGAGCGCCTCACGTTGAAAACATTTTTTACCATTATAAATCACGGTGTTTTCGAGCAGTGTTTGACTACCGACTAAACGACAGCCAGCACCAATTATACAGCCATTTGTTATTTTAACATCGGACGACACGTACGATTTACATTCGAATATATTTTTTTCGCCTATTTTTAATGCTTCAACAATGCAACCAACTTCAAATGTGTTATTCGGTCCGATTAGTAAAACTGGTGGTTTAGATGGTGCTGCTGAGGCATTGGTGTCTTCATTTGATGTGACACGTTTATGGATTATTTTACCGTATTCTTCGATTATACAATTTTCACCTATAATCACAGGACCTGATTCGGCAATAATAGTTGCGGTTGGATGGATAACACAGCCAGACGAGATTGTTATATCGCCAGAGAGGACAGCCTCCTCACACACAATTGCTCCAGGCATTATTTTAATACTGGAATGAGTAAAGTAAAATATTTGAATGTGACAGATATAATTTAGCAAACTGAATGCGTATTTTAGCGGTTTTCGAATAATTTAGAAATAATTGGAAGCAAAGAAGTCGGCCTATACAATTTTTTTGTCGTTTAGGTGATTTGCTTAGTTTTGGTATTATTATCATTTCTGCCACTTTCCATTGGTGTGGTCTATTGGTGTGTTAAATCTGAACGCTGCATTAATTATTTAAAGTAGTTTTCGTAATCCTTTTTCGGATAGTGCTTTAACTATTTGTCCTATAATTAGATCATAGCCAGGAAATTTTTATGAGCTTAAGTTATTGCTGATTTCCGATCAGAATGCGTTTTAGGTCTTTTAAGACTTTTTGTTGCTTTCCAGAAGAAATAGTCGGTGTCTTTTTTACTAGTAAGGCCAGGGTTTTTTGTAGCGCTTTGTTTCTTATTCTTTAGCTACTTTCTTTACATCCTGTATAATTTTCTGGCTGCTCTTTTGTTGCGTTTATGGATTTTGCTGTTATTTTTACAAAGGGCTTGCTTTCGCAATGTGTTTCTCTGCACATCTGACGCGTCTGAGCTCTCGTTCACAATCTCTAGGTATGCTTATTGTTGAATTTTTTAAATTGAGGATTTAGGTCAGTTGTTTTTCTAAACGATTCTATTCTGACTCTCATGTGAGGATGAACTTAATGTTGTATGTATAAGCCTAAATAAGGGTAACCCCCTTATTTAGGCTTATACATACAATGACTTAAAATTATTCAATGACTTGAACACCTTCTGCATTTTCTATTTTTTCTCTCTTGAGCATATTTTGCTGCATCTTTAATTTTTAATCCCTTGCCAATTGTGGGCAAGGGATTAAAAATTAATCCCTTGCCTCCCTTGTGTGGGAGGCGATAATAAAGCACGCCTTGTCGCTGGCAATCGTGCTTTGTATGCCTGACTTATACATCCACTGCTAAAGTCAAAATACCTTGCAAATGCCGACAAGCTGAAGTTGTACAAGGTGTTGATCAGACCCATTGTTATGTATGGGTGTGAATTGGACTCTGACGGATGATTATGAGAGATGGTTAATGACATTCGATCTCGTTCATGAAATAAAAGGACAGCGAGTACGCTGGCTCGGTGACGTTCTGCGATCCGATCTTAAACGAATGGTTCAGCGATCCCTGAGAGGAGAGCCGGGATTTGACAGGCGCAGAGGTCGATGTCGGTAATATTGCTCCTCGGGGTAGAGAATGACTTATTTTCTTCGGGTTGTCTAGAACAATACGGATAACAAGCTCGGGATCGAATCCGATGGAGCCAGAATGTTGATGCGGTACGGGCCAGCAATGGCCTGTAAAAACCGTGGCATAATTAGATATGCTAATAATAGTAATTGGTGGCGGCGCCTTCTCTTTAGGTAAGCCTGGCTGTTTAACTTCGTCAAATTTTTCGTCAGTGTTGCAACGTATACGGTATAGCCGTGCGACAAGCTACCTTCACTTTCAGTCATCGAGATTCTTGGAAAACAACATGTTCCAGCTAATACTCATGAAAGGCTGGATTAACTACGTGAATCCGTCTCGCTTGATTTCTTAAGTTATCACGAATTTTTCACAATATTTACGAAAGTATTCGTTTGACGTCTGGTCACCTTTCGAATCGATGACCACATCATAGCAACAAACCATAAATACTTTTAGTTTAAAGACTCTGAAATATATTATCACAGTTAATCCAATGCTTACTCATTTTTACTACTCATTTTATATATGATTTTTATTAATTAAACTTGATAAAACACTTAAATATTCTTTATATTGATCAAAATTGATCCACACCTTGCATTGACTTTACTACTCTTTTCAAAACAAAACATAAACTGTCAAAATATTTGGTTTCATACAAAGTGGAACTGTACTACTGTCAGAATAAATAATGTCAAAATGTGCATCCAAATAAATTTCCCCAACGTGTCGGATTGGGAATTCCATTTTTGATGGATATTGTTCGAAAAGACATTAAAAATTGGTCGTGTAGTGCAAGTGACATTTGAATTGAACACGCGAAACGTTTTCTACTTTAAAATTAAAATTTAAATATAAATATTTAACGTAAGTAGTTCGATTAATAGTTTAATAAGATTGAATGTGGTTTCATTAGACTTAAGATAAAATATAAGTTTAATAAAACTTAATGAAAATATTGTTGTGCAATGTGAGGTTATGCAGCTGAGGTGTTCTACCTTAAATAAAGCGATTAGATCAAATTTATCTGGTTTAGAAATATTTTACCGATTATTAGAAATGTTTTATTCTAATAAATGACGCAATCTGTAAAAATCTGCTTATTATTTCATAATGAGGTCGATAGGAGTTAGATGTGTTAATTACTAATTACACGAACAAATAATTACATAAAATAAATCTAATCGTATATTAAATTTACAGTATGACCTTAGATACGCCGAAAATAGAAAACGAATCAACGGAAGGTGATGCACAATCAAAGAAAGCAGCAAAAAAACTAGCCAAAGAGGCGGTTAAAGCTGCAAAGGTGAGTAACTAATCACAACAATTACATCACTCAAATGGATAAGTATTCGTTTTATTTTTTTAGAAAGCCGAGTATAAAACAGCGGCAGGTAGTGGCAAGGATAACGAACTAGAAAAAGAGGAAGTTGACTATGCTGCTGACAAGTACGGCTCAACCGGAATAATCCAATCTAAGGATACGAAATCCGAACGGAATTTTGTACATGTAACTGAGCTTAACAATAACTTGAATAAGAACGTATGGGTTCGAGGCCGAATTCATACGTCCCGATGTAAAGGAAAACAATGTTTTTTGATTTTGCGCCAGCAAAGTAGCACAGTGCAATGCTTAATTGCAGTAAATGATCAGATTTCGAAACAAATGGTTAAATTTTCTGGAGCAATTTCTAAAGAGAGTATTGTTGATATAAGAGGACTGGCCAAACCTGTTGATGCTAAAATTGAATCATGCACTGAAAAAGATTTGGAATTACATGTGAACAAAATCTATGTGGTGTCACAGGCAAAGCCTCAGCTTCCATTACAAATAGAAGATGCTTCGCGGCCTGAATTAGGCGATGATGCTGA
The DNA here is from genome assembly GCA_963556175.1 of Tipula confusa. Lineage (NCBI taxonomy): Eukaryota > Metazoa > Arthropoda > Insecta > Diptera > Tipulidae > Tipula > Tipula confusa. The sequence continues at coordinate 126,105,086 of OY744477.1, forward strand.
CGGATTACATATTCGAGTGAATCAAGATACTCGATTAGATAATCGAGTATTAGACTTAAGAACACCGGCCAATCAGGCTATATTCCGCTTAGAAGCTGGAGTGTGTAAGCTGTTTCGTGATATTTTAACAGAGGGTGGCTTTGTTGAAATTCATACGCCAAAAATTATATCGGCTGCCAGTGAAGGTGGTGCAAATGTTTTCACGGTGAGCTATTTTAAGGATTCTGCATTTTTGGCACAATCTCCCCAGCTTTACAAGCAAATGGCTATTGCCGCTGACTTTGATAAAGTATTCACAGTCGGAGCCGTTTTCCGCGCTGAAGATTCAAATACACATCGTCATTTGACTGAATTCGTTGGTTTGGATTTAGAAATGGCCTTTAAGTATCACTACCACGAAGTACTGAACACAATTGGAGATACATTTACGGCCATATTTAAAGGATTACGTGACAATTACGATCGTGAAATTCAAGCGGTTTCACAACAATACAAAGTTGAGCCGTTTAAATTTCTTGAACCACCATTAAAACTAGAATTTCATGAAGCTGTAGCAATGCTACGTAGTGTCGGTGTTCATATGGACGATGAAGAAGATTTATCGACACCAAACGAAAAATTACTTGGCCGCTTGGTTAAAGCTAAATACGATACTGATTTCTACATTCTAGATAAATTCCCGTTAGCAATTCGACCATTCTACACGATGCCCGATCCCAACAATTCAAAATATTCAAATTCATACGATATGTTTATGCGAGGAGAAGAAATACTGTCGGGGGCACAACGTATACACGACCCAGAATTTTTAATTGATCGTGCCCGGCATCATAATATTGATTTAACTAAAATTGCTGCCTATATAGAAGCTTTCCGATTTGGATGTCCTCCCCATGCTGGCGGTGGCATCGGTATGGAACGTGTCGTTATGCTGTATTTGGGACTTGATAACATAAGAAAGACATCCATGTTCCCACGTGATCCTAAACGAATTACACCATAATTACGGAAACACCACATTTGATCCACTTACAGATATTCACCTCCAAAAATCTACTTAAATTTCCATTACAAAATAATAAACAAACATTTTAAAGAAATGCGCAAAAGGCCTAGTTTTATTTCTATGATTTTCTCATGCTCAGCATTGTATTGATCTCCCAAATTATGATCCTTGTTCTATCGATAATTTCACGAAGTTGTTTATTTCGAAGCATCGCAATATCAATTTGCTCTCGATTTTCCTGAAGGGCTTTTTTATACTCTTCGCTTGGTGCGGGTTCAGGTTTTGGATCAGGGTCGTCTTTTAGTGGAATTAAACTTTCAACGTGGGTATATTCCATTCCTTGTTGGCAACAATCGTTACATTTATCGTATAAGATACGCAGTCTTTTAAATAGAAGCCGAATGGTTCGGAAGTGTTCCTGTACTTTTTTTTCAGTACTACTATTATTGATACCATTAGGAAGTTGAATTGCCCTGAGTGCTTGGAAAACTTCTTGAAATCTGGTAACAATATCTTGAACTGTTTCTTGCCCAAAACGACACAAACTTACTATATTGAATTCTTTCTGTTGATTTTGTTGGTGCATTGGGGGTTGACCGACAATCGGCTGATTAACCACTTGTCCCTGAACTGGATTTGACATTAGTGGTACATTTACCGCATTTGGAGTGGTTGGTGTAGTAAGTGTGAGCTGTTGATTTGTTGCCTGTGGTCCTTGGGCAATCTGTTGTTGATTTACACCTTGTGGTTGATTTGGATGAGATTGATTTACCGATCCGACGTGAGCAGGGCCCATTCCTCCAGCTTGGACAATTCCACCACCACCTTGACCACTCATTGCATTAGCTAATCCAGGATTTTGCATCTGTGATTGGTGTTGCGGTGATTGCATCATACCCGATTGATTGTATCCCATCATTCCACCCATTTGTTGTTGTTGCCCAACTCCAGCCATATTCATTTGATTCATCATGGGATTATTAAAATTTCCTCGATGCCCACCAACTTGATTTGTATTAAAATTATTTGGAAATTGATTCGACATTATTATTAGTAGGAATTTTTAGCCGATCGTATATGTTTATCAATTCACCGCAAACAATTTCACTTCAACTAAAATGACAGCTATTTTGACCAAATAACTTATAAAAAAATGTAAACATTTCGTTCAACTACTCTAGTGCCATCTACTATTTTTATCCCAACTAATATCATGTTGGCACATAAAATCGACGCGATTTCCCTTATAGTTATATAAGTTATTTGGTTGAAAATAATATTTTGCCGTATGTGTGCCGTATGGCGAAAACATACGAAGGAATAGCGAAAAAAATCATAAAATAATTTATTTTTATTTTGTTCTTGTATGATGATTACATAAATTTACCTGTGGAAGAATTAAAATTATTTTATTTAGTTGACGATGGTCTTTGCTACTGTCACTGTAAAGACGCTGTCGATGAACAGGTCGTCAATCGTCGAAATGCTTTTCTTTTAGATACAATCAAAAACGTCTCTGTAGAAAGACCAACTCATTTTTTTGTACACTAATACTACTACATATCCACCTCAATCAAAAACGTCTCTATAGAAAGACCAACTATTCAAAAATTTAAAGGGACAAAGCGCCTCTTTGATCTAGTATTGGTTGTGTACAGATATAGCGTAAAATAAAAACAAAAAAATAATTTTACTTACACTAATATAGTTAGTTTTTTTGTGTTATTTTTGCTTTGTTATTTGTTATGTTACCAATACGTAGTAGTATTAGTGTACGAAAATAATAAAATTTGATTGTTGTTGTTATTACTGATATATTTTATTAATTTTCTGTTGTGGTTGTTATTGCTGTTTTATTTGTTATTTTACGATTCATTTAATACGTAATACATAAAAATCATTCGTAAATGTCTGTGCTGACACTGGAGGATAGTATAAATTTGTGGTCTGTGTCGGCACGTGCAGGAACTAAACTGAACTGATAGTATAAATAGACCTTTAGCGTCTTTGATGAAAATGACTGTCAAAATCAAATAACTTATATAACTATAAGGGAAATCGCGTCGATTTTATGTGCCAACCAAATAACTTATATTACTATAAGGGAAATCGCGTCGATTTTATGTGCCAACATGATATTAGTTGGGATAAAAATAGTAGATGGCACTAGAGTAGTTGAACGAAATGTTTACATTTTTTTATCTACAGTTTTTTATATTGAACGAATTATTAACGAAACAAAAATTTTAAATCTAAAAAAAAAATTTTAAATTTTATAATCGGGATTGGAGTACATGGGCTTATATTTATATACAATAATAAATAAATAAAACCAAATTTTATTTTTTTTTAATTATTTCATTTCATTAAAATGAATTAACTTCGTTAATTTTTTTCTTACACCAATTTTTTTTAAATTCTCTTGTTTTGCAAAATGAAAAAATCTTATTTTATAATATATATTTATGATAGTTTTAATTAACACGTAAAAATGATTTTCTATATCATTAATATTAAATCTAGAGTATAAGTGATTGCTATTATCTATAAAAATTAAATCGATTAAACTAATATTTTGTATTGATCGTAAAACTAACTTACTATATTCTAATTTTACATTAATATTAACACTACTTTTAAAAATTTTCTCACATTCGACTAAAATTTTGTATGTATTTAATGATGGGGTCATTAATTTACCCCATTTTTTTAAATTAAATAAACCTAGATTTAGCTCCAACCGTGCACTTTTATTTAAAATTTGGAGACATTCCTTACATTTTAAAAATTTAGGCAATTGTTTGGCTTCAATATACCCAGCTAAATACGTTATTATATCACACGAGTATTCATCCAGCTCGACTTCAATTAAATCTAATACAACATCATCATTTAAATTTAATTGATTTGTCTTTCGGCTGGATGAAATAGTTAATATTTCTGGCAAGGAAACATTACCCGTACCTTGCGCTTTTATAGATTTATTAACAACTAGCCGTTTATAGGATGCTATAAATTGTTTGCATGTTGGATTGTCGTTTCGGCCAGTTCGATAACGAATCAACCCAAAAAACAACTCTAAGTGATCCTGGCTAAACTTATATGTTAACAAATAATCTAATTTATCATTTACAATTAATTCATTGTACATAATTTTTAGACTTTCGGAATTTATTAAAAAACCTAAAAATCCTGTATTGAAATTACTTTGTATTACATTTAATTTTTGATGATATTTGTTAACATATTTTAATTCATTGATAGTTTGTTTTAAATATTCTAAATTTTTAAAAAAAGTTTCGTGTGTCGATTTAGAGAGAGGTCGTTTAAAATAATATTTTGCCATTAAACTATTACTATTAAAAATATCAAAACAATCATTAATAATTAGTAAAAATTTAACAGTAGGCATACAATCCTTAAATATTGGATCGGTTTGGCTTAAATATTCTAATGCGTTTGCTACACTGCGACTAAACACTTGCACTGCATATTTTACCCGCATTATAGAATTTTCAAACTTTATATGTGTGGCATTAATTCTTGGTGCAAGTGCAAGTCCGCTTTCAGTTTGAATATTATTTAGTTTTTCAATGTAATGCCATTCAATTTTATCGTCATTTTTTGTATAAAATGTACGTTTTAATTTGAAATGATTACGTATAAGTTTAATCATGTGACAATTATCCAAATAAATAAAAATTTTTTGATCACTAGGTTCGACATAAAAATAAGGCTTTTGTGGTAATTCGGCTCCTAACAATTTGACCATACTAAAATTTGCCTTAAGCCCGTCAAATGTTAACGTAACAACAATAGTACCATTAATGACAGCTGTTATGAAATTTTATGAAAAAATAAAAAATAAAAAAATTGGTTGACGTGCCATCTATTGTTCTCGTTAAAAACGTTTGGTATGCCATCTAGAATTTTTATCCGAAACAAAATTGAACGAAATCATGTTGTCGTTAGCATTTACTATGGAAATGTTCACGATTTCCCTTATAGTAATATAAGTTATTTGGTGCCAACATGATATTAGTTGGGATAAAAATAGTAGATGGCACTAGAGTAGTTGAACGAAATGTTTACATTTTTTTATCTACAGTTTTTTATATTGAACGAATTATTAACGAAACAAAAATTTTAAATCTAAAAAAAAAATTTTAAATTTTATAATCGGGATTGGAGTACATGGGCTTATATTTATATACAATAATAAATAAATAAAACCAAATTTTATTTTTTTTTAATTATTTCATTTCATTAAAATGAATTAACTTCGTTAATTTTTTTCTTACACCAATTTTTTTTAAATTCTCTTGTTTTGCAAAATGAAAAAATCTTATTTTATAATATATATTTATGATAGTTTTAATTAACACGTAAAAATGATTTTCTATATCATTAATATTAAATCTAGAGTATAAGTGATTGCTATTATCTATAAAAATTAAATCGATTAAACTAATATTTTGTATTGATCGTAAAACTAACTTACTATATTCTAATTTTACATTAATATTAACACTACTTTTAAAAATTTTCTCACATTCGACTAAAATTTTGTATGTATTTAATGATGGGGTCATTAATTTACCCCATTTTTTTAAATTAAATAAACCTAGATTTAGCTCCAACCGTGCACTTTTATTTAAAATTTGGAGACATTCCTTACATTTTAAAAATTTAGGCAATTGTTTGGCTTCAATATACCCAGCTAAATACGTTATTATATCACACGAGTATTCATCCAGCTCGACTTCAATTAAATCTAATACAACATCATCATTTAAATTTAATTGATTTGTCTTTCGGCTGGATGAAATAGTTAATATTTCTGGCAAGGAAACATTACCCGTACCTTGCGCTTTTATAGATTTATTAACAACTAGCCGTTTATAGGATGCTATAAATTGTTTGCATGTTGGATTGTCGTTTCGGCCAGTTCGATAACGAATCAACCCAAAAAACAACTCTAAGTGATCCTGGCTAAACTTATATGTTAACAAATAAATAACAACAATAGTACCATTAATGACAGCTGTTATGAAATTTTATGAAAAAATAAAAAATAAAAAAATTGGTTGACGTGCCATCTATTGTTCTCGTTAAAAACGTTTGGTATGCCATCTAGAATTTTTATCCGAAACAAAATTGAACGAAATCATGTTGTCGTTAGCATTTACTATGGAAATGTTCACGATTTCCCTTATAGTAATATAAGTTATTTGTTTTCAACAATCAATGTCTGCGCGGTACGAAAACGAACTATAGTATAAATAGTGAATACTCTCATATAGTAAACGTTTATTTTGTCTGTGTCGGCCCGTGCAGGAACTAAAAGTATAAATAGACCTTAAACTCACCTGTTGGGTTTTTAATAACAAATTATAAAATCCGCATATAATACTCAATACACCATAAGGACAAGTTCATAAATTAGAAAAGTCCATAAAGATACGTTTGGTGGCAACAACATGTCTTTAGGGTTAACAGTAGTCTGATACGGCCGTTTATGTTGGATATTTTTGGTAACCAAGTATGGCAGTTTATTGCATTTGGTAATATCAGTAATGGTAACGATAACTGTCACATGGCATAAAAACGGGTTAAAAAAACATTTAACGGTTTTTTTTCCGTTTAAAATTCATACGCGTAGCTTTTTATCGAAATAAAATTCTGTGAGATTTTGACGGTTAGAAATAAGTTACTTGGCCCTTATTATTATAGAACCTTTCCGTCTAACTTATTTCTGCAGTCTTTTAGGCTCATTGGCAACGTACTATATGACCATGGGTCTGATTAACACCTTGTACAACATTAGCATACCTGCATTTGCATAGTATTTAGATTAGACATTTACAGCTTCGTTATCTTCGCATTATGTTCTTCCTCGTTACAGATTTCGGTATGTCGTAGTTTCAGTTTTTTGCAGTCTCGATTAATTTGTGTCAGTCAAAAGATCACTACAGATAGAATTTGTCCACATGAAAAAATCGAGGGTTATTTTAAAGTTATTTTTGAGTCAATCAAATGCCAAGGGGATATGTATAACGCAATACTGAATTTTTAAGGATTAGCCTACTTGGGCGTCCCTAAAAGCGTTGAGAATTTAGAATCATCATCCTTCTGGCATAGAATGTTAGAGAATTTCTATTGATTGTAGGGAACTTTATTCCTTAATAAGGAATAAAGTTACTATCTGATACTGCCATCAGGAATATTTTGAATTTTGAGCACTTTAGCTAAAAAGGATTCATTCGATCGATTGGCTTAATACATTTATTATGGGATACGAACCTCACTTAAGCGCCCTTGATTACAAAATAAACAATCATTTTTAACAAATGGCAAAATGCCTAGTTTTATTTCTATGATTTTCTCATGCTGAGCATGGTATTGATCTCCCAAATTATGATCCTTGTTCTGTCGATAATTTCACGAAGTTGTTTATTTCGAAGCATCGCAATATCAATTTGTTCACGATTTTCTTGTAGTGCTTTTTTATACTCCTCACTTGGCGCAGGTTCGGGTTTTGGATCAGGATCGTCTTTTAAAGGTATTAAACTTTCAACATGAGTATATTCCATTCCTTGTTGACAACAGTCGTTACATTTATCGTATAATAGACGCAACCGTCTAAAAAGAAGTCGAATGGTTCGAAAATGTTCCTGTACTTTCTTCTCAGTACTACTATGATTGATACCATTTGGAAGTTGAATGGTTCTTAGGGCTTGGAAGACTTCTTGAAATCTGGTAACAATATCTTGAACTGTTTCTTGTCCAATTAGACACCAACTTACTATATTAAATTCTTTCTGTTGATTTTGTTGTTGGTGCATTGAAGGCTGGTCGACAGTTGGTTGATTGACAACTTGTCCTTGAGATGGATTTGACATTAACGGTACATTTACTGCATTCGGAGTAGTTGGTGTAGTGAGAGTCAGTTGCGGTTGATTTGTTGCTTGGGGTCCTTGTACAATATGTTGTTGATTTGGCATGCCTGTCGGCCCAACGTGTGAAGTGCCCAATCCGCCAGCTTGAACAATTCCACCACCACCTTGACCACTTATTGTATTAGTTAGAACCGAATTTTGCATCTGAGACTGATGTTGCGGTGATTGCATCATACCCGATTGATTATATCCCATCATTCCACCCATTTGTTGTTGCTGCCCAACTCCAGCCATATTGATTTGATTCATCATAGGATTATTAAAATTGCCACGGTGCCCACCTACTTGATTTATATTAAAATTATTCGGGAATTGATTCGACATTATGTTAGTTGAATTTTATGACCGAACGTTTGTATTTTCCAATCCACCCCAAACATTTTCACTCTACGCTACGACTAAAATGACAGCTACTATAATTGACAGTTATATTTTTTTATAAATACAATTGTAATGTTCTAACACCAAATGGTCGAATTAGCAATACGAGCTGCAATATCGACTAGTACCTCATAACCTAGAATTTGGTTGTCAAAAAATTCAAAAACATGGATTTGCGAAGTAAAACTATTCAAGATTTGCTGACCGAAAATCAGCAAGAAACTAAAAAATGGGAACAATATCGCGAAGAACAAAAAACTGTGGAAAGTAATTTAGTAGAATTTCAAAATAAAGTTGAAATTGAAGTTCTGGTACCAATCGGAACTAAAGCTTTTGTACCGGGTGTTATATATCATACAAATGAGATTTTAGTTAGCCATTTCCAAGGATATTTCTCTAAAGTTACGACTAAAACAGCTCTAGAAATGTTAGATCATAGGATTAAACTAGCTGATAATCATTTACAGAAATTGGAAGCGGAGTACAAGTTGTTTGAACCAAAACTGGAACTTCCAATGATTGTCAAGGATGATGGTCAAGAAATTATTGAAGAATACATAGAGGAGAATGAAAAACAGTGGCAAGTCAAGCATCGGGCAAGTGTACGGCAAATGAAACTTGATGAGAAAAACGAAAAATCATCAAACATCTTAAAAGAAAGCGATGATGTAATAAATCTACTAGAAGAGCTCGAGCTTTTAGAAGAACTCGATGGAGAATTAGATTTTGTACAAGAAGACTCGAATGATACAGACCAAAAGTTAAACCAACTTATTTCGGGAGAACTAAAATTGGCACCACCGAAAGAAAGGAAATCTCATTGTCAAGCCACGATTGAGAAGATTAATCTTTCATTAGAACCTCCGGCTTCTGAAAACGTGAATTCCAATGTTGCTATGTTGAACGACGCAAATAAATGTAACGAGGAACTATTCAAGGGCAAAGATTACATAAAAAGCGATTTATTTCCAAATTCAGATCCAGCATCAGTCGATGACGAGAACGGCGATGATTACGATAATATTCCTCTTGAAATTCGAATTTTAGTAGAATCAACCAAAAATCTTAAAATAAATGATAAAATAAAAATATTCAAGAAAAAACTTAAATTGGTAAAAAATTCTCTGAAAATCATGAAAATCGAGAGTGAAGCTGATTTAGAAAATAAATTAGCTCAACTAGAAATCAAGGAGACTCTTGAAGAAATAATCGAAGACTTCGAAGATAATGAAGAGGAAGATGCAATGGATGATGAAACCGAAGAAAATGAAACTGAAGATGAAGAAATTGAAATAAACGTAGCTCTAGATAAAACCGAAGTTCTTGAATCACCTACAAAACCCCAAAAAAAGAAGTACACATTCAATGAAAAGGTGGACATATGTTATATAAACGCTAAAGACCCGCCTCGTAAGATTTCAGATGATCGAAATCCAAATTCAGAAAATAACGGGATAGATCGTCCAGCACTGAAAAAAGTGGAAATCCCTCTAGTTAAACCAAAACTTGATTATGATCCAGTATCAACATTTTTCATTCGGTTCAATCATGAGATCAGGCCACCAGTTGCCGATCAATCCAATGAAATTGTCGAAAATTTTACGAAAGATGTCATATCGTCACCGTATGAAGTTTATAAATTAGTGAAACATGTAACCGAAGGCAGTTTTAATAGGAAAGGTAAAAAAGTAGCAAAACAGCCAAAATCCGTTGAAGTTTCTCTTCCATCCGAAACTGAAATAATTTCGAAACCATTGAAATCGATTTTGAAACCGGGTCTCGTATTGAACTACGAAAGCTTTAGTCAAATTGATGAGGAGGAAATAGAAAGTCCACCACTAATTGAAGAAAAATATGGCCAATCCTGCGATTTTAGTAAAGTAAGTGTAACTTATACATTAAATATCGATTTTAACATCGCATTAACCAATTTAATAATTTCCAGATAATGGGTGAAGTGACTGAACATCCAATCAATGTAAATGCTCAGCAGATTAAGGCAATGGAGTTGTTATCTCAAGAAAATCCCACAAAAATTAGTAAATTTAAATTGTCGCGGAAAAAGAGCTAAACCCCAAACTAAACTTAATAAATGAAACATTTTTTTTTTACTGTTTTTCTCCATTTTTATTTTATATTTATTCTGAGAGGTGTACTTCTGATGTGTTGTTATTCTTGACCCCCAAAAATGGGATCGACTTTTCTTTGACTCGATAAAAATCTTAAAATAAATTAGGTATAATAAAAGAAACTCTACTGCTTATCATTGCGTTTCGATGCGATGGATCGTAGTAAACGATTTCCACATAGGAATGTGATTAACGCGATCGGAATCAGGTATCGCACTGTCTCGAACATGTCTAATTTAAGCCAAAAGATGCCAAACAAACCGAGGATAGCACCAAGCCCAAGATGGAATCCAATTGCAAATAAGCTGCATGGGAAATTTGATATATTTACTCGTAATTTGGCCCACAACAAAAGTAGTACGAGCAAAGGCACTGCACATAGCAGTGAGAATAAATCGGAAAAGAAACGTGGTGGTCGCGATTCAGGCTCGCGGAATTTATGTACAATTTCAGCCAATGGTGCACGAACTTTCTTGAAGTGATTATTTTCTTCACCATCTTTGCGCGTAGCTTCACCAGAAAATTTAATTTGAATATCAGCCACGTGCCATTTGAACGAGTTGGAAATTGACGAATCACCAACAATCAAATCAATCGAATACAATCCAGACTTATAATTGAAATCGGCCGCACGAGCTCCCACATCCATATCGAATTTGTAAGCTTTACTTGTATCCTGTTCTGCTACGAAAATTATTTCCTCATTGGTAGCTTGGTTATTTAATCGCACGAACGATTGATGGACCGTGATTGGTTTACTTGATTCCTCATCGAGCAATGCAATTTTTAATACAATTTTTTGCTGTGCATCAACACTTAATACTTGATCCAATTTGTTGGGGAATACAATGAACTGCTTTTTAACTGAAGACGACGAATCCGAGTCGCCAATACCGATTTCCGATGGACCTACTTTAACACGACCGATAATTTTGACTGCCAGTTTTTGGGTGAATTTTCCAGCTGTAATATCAACATTGTATACGCCACGAGTTGGATTGAATTGTTTTAAATCTAAGCTATAGACAGTCTTATCACTAGCTGATGCAACTAAGTTTGATTTCGATGTAAGTACAGCTCCACCAGCTTTTGATGTCACTGTAGCTTGAACTGCGGCAATGGGGGTGGTCAATGGGCGGCCCAAAATATCACAAATTTGAATCGATAGTTTTTGCGAATCGGGATATATCTGTCCATTACCTAGTGTTTCAATAGATATTGGTACATTTTCCGAAAGACCAGAGATTAATCGTAGAGATTCTAAAAGTATACTGGCTCCCTTGGCAGTTTGCACAGATCGACGTGATAAGAAATAGGTTGTAAACTTAACAAGTTGATCATCGGTAAGCGGAACTTTCTTTCCCAATCCATTGGTTAATTTTAGTGCACCGTTAATAATAAGACTTGTGATACTGAGTCCACCTTCGAATTGCAAAATTTTTCCATCAACTTCGTCCGCTTGTACAACTGCATCTTCAACTCGATCAAAGGCAAAGGCGGCTGAGGTGCCTAGCTCTGCTGCCACCAAGAATCCATGACCCAAACTATTCAATGAATCATCCTTTTTCAATAGTTTTTCTAAATTTTTGGCTACTTTAGCTTTCAAATCGTCACCAAGAGGTTCGTTGATTGCCTTATACGATTGAATATTGTAATAAATCTCTTGAGTTGTTCCAATATCTTTATTCAATGAAGATTTTATCGCACTCAAAATGTTTGTTGACAGTGGACTTGTGCATCCTAATATTTTGGAACCACTTGCAAGGTAGTAATTCTTCTCGAAATCCTAAATAATTTTGCAGAATCCAAATTAGAACAATCTCGTATTTTACATTACAACATTTACTTACATTTAGTTTAGAATCGGCATGAACATCAGCTAATCGCTTACAAATACTATCCTTTTCTGGTTTGGTTAATTTATCTAGATTAATAGCTGAATAATAAATTGTTTGTATATCAGTTGATTTGACGCCGTCACTAAATACTTTTTGCAGCCTGCTCAAATCAGTAACACCTAAATGGCTGTCTAAAGTTTTTGCTGCCAACGAAACAGTCGCAGCAAGCACCACAAATAGCCCCACTACAGTTGAAAAACAAAATTGTGAGGTTATTAACCAATTGTTTTATCGTTTGATTGTTTAATTAAAATACAAAATCATCCTAAACCATGTTTCAATTAAAAAAAACTATTCACAAAACTTTTAAGTTGTTAAGTCTTTTGGGATAAAGCTAAGTAAATAATTTTAGATCGAAACATCGATAAAAACCGGCAACCATTAATTGAAAACGCATACAAATTGACCGGAATATTTAATCGTTATTTGACAATTTTATACAAAAAGTTTAAATAAAATTATTCAACATACCGAATTTAATCATTTCTTTCATTGATTTTATTGTGTTTAATTCGATAAATCTATCGAATTTTATTTTTAATAAGTACTTTTCTTTAGTTAAATTATTGATGGCAGACACGTCAGCTTTTTGACAGCGATGTGGTGTTTTTTAAAATTATATTTATCAAGAGAATAATACACATCGGGCAATTCTTGATTATTGCGTTGATTTTTACAATGGGTAAAACAGTTCAGTGTAGGGAGCACTGTTAAAATAATGGTATGTAGTATTGTTTGCTACCACTAGAGTTGTAAGCTACCACGGTGCTTTGAAAACTATTGTGTGGGAAACATTGGAGGGTGGATCTTGGTAACGATATTTTTATCGAAAAACCCTAATAATATCGACTTGATCGACTTTTTTAAAAGTGGCCGGAAGAAATGCCAAATCAGAAGATAACATCTATAGCTGAAACACAAACGTCACTTTTAAATTCACAGGTAGGCAGTTTGGTGTTAATGTTTAACAGAACTTTGGAAGAATATCTGACAAGTGGTCGTGGAGTGAATGAATGCCACTTGAAACATATACCGATATTTCTGGCGGCTTATCGGCGATGGACGATGCATGGTACAACGGGTGCATCTCCAGCTAAAAGCATTTTTGGAGAAGATCTACGATTATCAGGTGATTTGAAGTATGAGACAGGTTTATGTGGCTAACATCACTTAAAATCCAACGAGATAAAGGATCAATAAAACAATATAGCTAACTATAAAATGTAAAGATAAAAGCTAATTTTACAACATTTTGAATGATCTGATGGGATCCACCGCGGTGGATGTTAGAATATTAATTGGTTGCTTTAAAACCAATCAAACTAGCTGATGTGGAAATTTAGGTCATAATACGAAGTCGAAACTGATGGAAAGAATGGTTTCCCCATAAAAAAATACCCTCTTTAGAACGTTAATCTCGTAATCAGTAATTATTAACTGGTCATTGCAAGCCTACGGTGTCATTTTCCGTACAACCAAGTGATTACCGGGAAATGGACATTATCTTTTAACCTTCGATCATTAAAAAAAACTTTAATCATTAAAAGTTTTAACTGTAAAGGTCTGATGAACGAAGACCAGAAAACCCACTACAAAGATTTTGTTAGCAGTGGCATTATGGAAACCAATCACCATTATTTAGTAATGTGAACGCTCATTGTGAGGTATTAAAGCTTTGTAAAAATGGTGATAATTAAACCGAAATATGATAGATTTCAGAAAGAGTGCCATCTGGCTATCTTTGCTATGCAACAGAATATAGCATTTAAAGATGCACGAAATTGTTTCAAAAAGGCATAAAACAACAAGGTGATTCTGGCTATGAGCAGCGCTAATCTAATTTGTGGACGGAAAAGCCTGAGGGTTCTTGACGCTTAAAAATGATATTTCTTTGTGCTCGTGAGATTGATTGCATTAATTTGGATCTCTTGATATTCAAAAAAAAATACTGAAGTGGCCTATCTTTTCGCCTAGTATTGCCAAGCGTGAAGTTCTACCATATACTCATAAAAGAAGATCGCTCACAAAGCTTTAACTATTGCGTCATAAGTATAGTTTGTATGAGTGTATAAATGGGTTATGGTTTCCTTTGATTTTCGGATATCTAAGAATACCTCAAAAATAGTTATTTTAGCCGTAGCCTCAACAATTCTACAATTTTTCAAATGCAACGTTGATGAAATATTAAAACTTGTGATCGTAGAATCTAAACTGACTAAAATTTGATGCGCGATGAAAGTGTTCCGTTTTTTTTCAAAGAAAGATGCGGAATTCCCAGATTTTAAAATGTCAATTACTTCTCTCCATTAGATTTTGTTAGCAAACATACTCTCGGCTTACCATATAATTTACATGGTAAATAACGTAAAAACGTGTTTTTACTTTATTCATCTATACAACGTACTAATAATAACTGGCGTCAAATATTTTCATTGAAAATAAATGTAGTAGTACACAACTTCCATTCTTTTTTTCTCACATATACTATTAAATTTATGTAGGTGAAATTTAATTCCTATACAAAAATGTTCTTGTGTTTGTAAATTTAATTTGAACGTTGGTCAGACAAAAACAGTAAAATAAATTAAATTGTTGTACTAGAAATAGATTTAAATAGTGGTGAATGGTGTTCTGCACTTAAATATATCCGTTTAAATAAAATAAATATTTTGATTTATGTAAGAAATCAAAAATAATATATAATTTAAATCGTCACGACGTAGAAACACCTTAAACTCACTAAAGAAATTCTAACATCATAATATAATATCAATATCAGGTCTAGTACCTCGTTTTATTCTTTTCGTATTTATTTTACACACATATCTTCGTAAAAAATATACTATTCACATACACATGCCTATCCGCAACCAAAAAAAAATAAAAAATATAACAAAACAAAAGAAAAAAATTGTGTCTGGTAGGATTTTTCTTTTTTTTTTTTTTAGTTTTTTTCTGATTACAACTTATTATAAGTTGCAAGTCGTGCCGTCGTAGCGTATGTACGTAAAAATTTTATCTCTCGTAAAAATAAAATTTAAAAATCAGAAAAAAGAATAAATTAAATAAAAAAAATGAAATAATATTAAATACAAATATTGTTATTTTTCTATGATGAAAAATTAAAAAAAATAAAGTGTGTAAATTAAGGAAAATATAATTATGTTGTGGTGATCTTAAATTTAAGATAATTTTGTTTCTTTATTTGGTTTTTCTGTTTTTTTTTTGTTTTAATTAAAAAATGAGGAAAAAAAAATTATTTCAATCGTTTTTTACATTCATTTATTGTTTTTCGGTTTTATCAATGTATTTCAATGAATAAGTGTAAAATTAAAAAAAATATGTGTGTATTATTATTGTTATTATGAAAAATAAAAGAGAAAAATATATTATATTTTATGTTGTGTTAAAGTAGATATAACCAAAAAGTAATTTTTTTTATATAAGTGTGAAAGAGTACGAAATATATTTATAAAATAATTTACATATTGTGAAGAGAATCGCGGGCTGACGTCATGGCTCGAAGAAAAGGAATATCGAAGACAAGTAAGTAACATATTGTTTTTATTTTTAATTTTGTTTTATTTATTTTTATGTGAATATATTATCTATACATATGTAATATTATTTAAGAAGAATTAAATATTTTAATAAGATGACCTCATATCATGATTTTATATATAAAATATATTTTTCAACATAAGATGGAATAATATAGTGACTAGTTTGACAAGTTGTATTTTAATATTTTTCTTATTAGTTTTTATTATAAGCGCTGCTCTGTGTACATCAAAATACTATACGTTTTTGTTGTACACAGAACAGCGCTGTAAAACAAATCCTAATAAAAAAATATAATGATAAGACACAGTTTTGTAATGGAAAATGGGTATTTTCCAAACCAAATAAATAAAAGTTGCGCAAATTATGACGTTGTAAAATGATATGACTGTCTTATATTTAATGTCGACGCTAATGATTGACAATATACATTCGCGCTACACCTACCGAATAAAGTAATTTGCCAATTGGCACTAAACAGGAATACAGTTTAATCTCAATTATCCGAAATGCTAAGTAGGGAACAGATGCTTTTTAAGAGTTTTAATAAGAACTAGTAATTTATAATTGTTAAATGTCCAAAGGCGCGAACTATTACCAATGTGTGCACCGAGTACATTCAATTTTTTGATTTTAATAAATTGTTTTAGTTCATCCACAAATAATCATAGACTGCTTACATTTTTCCACCAAGGACTGTAAAGAAAATTGACCAACCTTACGTATGAATATTAGCAAGATGGTTTTATGTTTAATTCTGCAAAATAATTTTGTTTCTGAACCATCAAATCGACCTTGCTTACAAAAGTTCAATTACGGACTTCTACCGATCACGGTTAATCGAGTTACCCCTGTATATTCCTTTTGAAATAAAAAACGAAAAATATTTTGGCTGTACTTAAGTTTAGGGAGCACAAACGTGTAGGTAAAAATCAATAGTATTAGTCTATGTTATACCTACACAATAAAAAAAGCGATTTTTACTTCATTTCCTGTTAAAATTAAGTGAAAATTCGTTGATATTTAATTTCCCTTAACTCTAGCTACACAATCGTGTTAGTTATTAAAATTAATTTTAAATAATATGCACAAACTTGTAGCCAAGATTTTTTTAATTTAATATTGACATATGTGTCTGTTGAAAACATATTTTACCTACACAATTGTGTAGATATAATAATTAAATTTTTACATATATGAGCAACTTCAACGTTTCTGAAATGTTCAAAACTTTTACAGTAAACAATTTTTAAAGAATGCATTTCAAGGATCACTATCGAGAATTCTTTTAAGAATTTTGGTTAATCAATTGTGATTTCTTAAAGTAAAATTTTTACAAGTAAATTTTTAAAACCGAAACGTGACGACTGACAAGTGTTCGAAAAGTCTAACATGTAAACTGTGACCCAACTGAAATTGTGACTGAAATGCCGACCGAGTCAGTAAATTAACTGTTGAGTCGGTTTTATTTTAACAGAACTGACTGAAATTTAAAATTAAATGAAAGAAAATGTCCGAGTTTAAACAGTAAATTTTTTATTGAAGCGGTAAATTTCATTTAATTGTTGATATAAGCAATAATCAACGACAATGTTTTGTTCTTGACAAATTGTTATTTTAAAATGTTTAGTTCGTATTACAAAATTATGTTTTATTGTAATTTATCATTAAACGTCATTTCGGCCATAAAATTAGATACACAAGTAACCTGCGACCGAAAATTTTATTCGATCATAATTTCAGTTCACGACTCAGTCGGTCACGTTTCGGTTCAACATGTAAATTCAGAATGCACAAACGTGTAGGTAAATATTAATAATATTTTAAACACTGTATTGTTTGCAAGTTCTATGTAAATTATAGTTAGAACTCGAAAAATATACAAAGGGATGAATTATAATTTTTGAACTTCCTTTTAATAGATGTTCGTGAGATTTAGTACTACAAATGAGCAGTTCAAACGCGAAATCTTATTTAACATTTAGATAAACAAAACCATTTTTATTGAGATAGGTAAATAAGTAAGTTTTATAAATTTAATTAAACGGTTGGATTTATTTTATTTATAAAACTTATCTTTAAGAAATTATTAAGCGTGATATCGATTTTTTTGAAAATGATAAGCATATCTTATTATATTTTCTTAGAATTTTAACTTTTTGATTATTAAAATTGTGCTATATAAGAAAAGGAAGTATTTTTGAGGTGGTGAAACCCGTCCTACGTTTCATGATCATTTTTG
Source organism: Tipula confusa (assembly GCA_963556175.1). Lineage (NCBI taxonomy): Eukaryota > Metazoa > Arthropoda > Insecta > Diptera > Tipulidae > Tipula > Tipula confusa. The sequence goes on from OY744477.1 coordinate 126,123,262, forward strand.
TTTTCTTCACAAATTTTTTGGTTATTATACACCATCTTAAAACCTTAAGCACGCGCTCTGTTGTTAATTCAGTTTATTATTTTTAAGAAATTTGAAACAAATCCCAGAGCTTTCTTACATGTTTAGTGTATAAATTCTATAAAATGTATTAAGACAAAAAAAAAAAAACTACAAAAAATGTATTTTGTTGAATAAAAGCGCCAACGCGGAATTTGTAAATTTCATGGACAAACAGCACTTATTATTTAGAAAGGCTTCACACAATCACATATATGTATGAACGAATATATACAACATGATATTTGTATATTTTATATAATAGAAGTAAATTTTAATATGTTGATATAGGTAAGAAAATTTCAAGACAAGTTACATTTCTTAACCGATTTGCTATATAACTAGATATCAGTATACGTAAGGAAATATACACATTTATTGGGGGGCGATTTGTCGCCAAAGGGAAAGTATAGTCGGTAAATGTCAAAACAATACATCAAGCTTGTAGATGACTCAACCATATACAATCGATGGTGGAATACCTTTTTCCACAGTTTAAAGTACATACATATTTCTCTTCCATCTTAATAAAACGGGCTCACCCCAAAAATATTACTACTTACTAAGTAAGCTGAATTTCTTAGATGCTATTAGTTTTTTATTTCATTTCGTTTGATAATTATTTATGTCAATTTTATAAATATTTTGTGTTGAGTATCACACACAAAAAAAAAATAAAAAAATAAAAATAAAAAATACCAAAAATAAACAAGAAACGCGAAAATATCGCTAAGAAAACAGTCAACTTAATAAATCACCTTGAGATTTTTTTCTAAAGTAAACATAAATTTTTTTGTATGATTATATCATGAATATTCCATGGAATTAGAAGATAGAGTGTGCAGTGGTTGGAGGGGTGACGACACAAGTCACCAATGATTAAGTGGATAACAATTTGTAAAATATATAGCTAAATTGATATTTACAGTTTAATAAAGTAACGATTTTATTACTAGACCTAAACTAGTAAAATTATTTTTTGGTAGTTTGGTTTGTAATAATTCACTCTAATTAATTCATTCTATTTATTCAATGAAAACACAATTGCATTTATATACGAGTACTTCTAACTTAATATGTACTTATGTCGTCGTCATTGTCGTCGTTATTCTGTCTTAAGTTTTTAGTTTTGCTTTATATACAAAATAAAAATAATTTAAATATTTTAGAATAAATTTTTTGTCGTTTTCTTGTTTCGTTTAATAAAATGTGGATTTGCTGTACTATGTTGTTAGACATTTATACAAATATGGTGGGTTTATGAAAAAAAAATGATTAGTCTTCTAAATAAAAACTGGGGAAGAAAGTTGTAATTTTAAATGGATTTAGGTTGTTGCATTAGTATATTAGAACAGATAGACAGCTTCAATTGAAACCAGTTAAACGACAAATCTATATAGTTAAATACAAAATATAAAATCGATCAATCGATTACCACCCGAATTACATAAGATCGTATAAAGTACAATAAAAAACACTTGCATAGATTTTGTCGTACTACGCCAACAAACAACAGCACATATCTACGTTAATTCAAACGAAACAAGAAGTCGCGCGATTATACGAAAAAATTATAAATAATCGCGAAGAAATTTTTGTATTTCGTCAGCAAAATCGAAATATACACTCAGACAACGATCATCTTATCAGCGCTTGAGTAATACATTTATTACGAATGTGTATAAATGTGTGGATTCATCATGTCTGTAAATTTTTAACGATTTTTTTTAATGCATACTCGTTTATTTAACAAGGATAGATTTTGTTAAATTATAAATTCCTTGAATCACAAATTTATCTAAATTGTTCAAACAACAAAACGAGGTATAATATGTTGAACTCTACTACTTACTAGAATGTAGTAGAAATTGAAAAGATAAATTTTGTGTTACGCAAGACAAGTCGATTTTATAAATTAGTCATTCGTGTATTTTATGCTATTTAAGTTGCTTATAATATTTGTGTATGTTTGAACAAGTATATATATATACATGTATGTGGCTATATAAATATTTTTCGCTATTCGCGGTTAAACAAGTTTCTTGTGTTACATACCAGATAATGGTATTACTTGAAATGAAAATATTTAAAAAAAAGGGAAAATATGAAAGGCGATTTTTTTTTACATTATTATTATATTATGTGTATATTGCAACATTGTTACCACAACACTAAGTACTGATTAGTGCCGAATCAACCAAATAGTTAAAAACTAAAGAATACTCGTTCTTGACCGTACCTAAGTATATATAAGAATCGCTAGTTGATAAGTAACTTAATAGTTTATAAAAACCAACTAATAAATGTTCCTAAGACTCAAACGATGATATCTGTTGATTGGTCATGTAATAGAATTGACGGTTGGTTTTTAAAATTAAAAAACTCTATTAAGTGGTTTAACCAAGGTTAACTTAGCTTTAAATGTCAGATTTTACAATTTATTTATTTTTGTTATGGTTTAGTAAACTTTAGAGATTATTCGCACCAACTGTCAGTCGGTTAACAGACAATAGTATATATCAAAAAGGTGAAAAACGTTTTATAATTACATGAAAAGGTCTTGCAACGAGAACCATAGGGCGTTAGACAGTTAAATTCTTAAAAGTAACAACTTAGCTATGAGTGTGCTTTACCTGATTTCTTCAAAGCATTCTTTAGACTGTACCATTCCTTTTATTGTATGGCCTGTTGCTATTTATTTCCCAGGACGATACTCTTAATTACTCAATATCCAACATGTGTCAAATAATGTAGATAAAAGCTGTCTAATATAGACCACATTGTCAAAAAAAAAACAGTCTACGGGGAATGCTCCCTAGCTAGAAAGGGAAACTTAAACCGATGTCCTGGAGTTGATTGTATTAATTCGGATACTTTTATTCTCTATTCAGAAAAGATTGGGCATTGTCTTTTCGACCTTATACAATTAATATCACGAAGCAAAATCATGCCAAATGACTGGAAAGTAGAAGTTCAATGTTTAATGTTCGCTGGCAAATTATTCTAGAATTTGAAGTACATTTTTGTTAGGTATGGTACAGGGGCAAGTCATTTCAGACTAAATTTCTGGGTAAAAAATTTTTCGTTTCTTTAAACGTTTCGTTTCTTTAAATTTCGTGCAACATCTTTATGTTGCACGAAATTTGTTTAAAGTTTACGGTAATTAGTTGCAATTAAATTAGTTTTGTAGTTTTTAATCAACGAAGAGACTTGTATCCTTGACTTATATTTCAATTTTGAATTATCAAGTAATCTCACTAATTGCTCAATTAGAAAAATAATTTTTTATTAAAATATATATTCTTTAATTCAGGACATATTTTGCCAGTTTAACGGTTATTTAATTTAATTTTGGTGTTAAAATAGTTTTTTTTAAACATAATTTATATTTGTGGCAGGTAATTTTTTAAAATCTGTAATTTGTGTACATTGTGGAGTATTATGTGTGTTGTTGGGTCATTTTACTGATATTTTTTGGTTAACTCGCCAAATGAATATCAATTGTATTTTTTTTTATAATGACGTATTTGTCAGTTTAACGGTTATTCCATTTAATTATCGTGCTAATTTTTTTCTTTGAATCTGTAATTTGTTTACTTTTTGGAATTTTGTGGGTGGGTCATTATACTGTTATTTTTTGATTGATTTACTAAATGTATATCAATTGAATTTTCCTGTAATTACAATTACATTTGTCAAAAAAAATTTTAAAGTCTTAAATTCATCTATACTAAGTTTTGGTATTGATTCACCAGAATCGTAGTCATTTCCCAATATATTATGTATTTATATGTAACATAAAATACGAACTCAATTTTCCAGATGTGACAAGAAATTGTATGCGTATTTAATGTTATGTTTTATTTTCTGGAGTCCATTTGTATTCTTTCCATTGGTCTTTAAAAGTAACCAGTTTGATTTTTTAGCATAAAATAGTGGGTAGCTTTTTCGTAAATTAAATAATTTCTATGCGGTTACAAATGTATTAGTTGCAAAAATGTAACGTGATCGAACTATTAGAAATAGTAAGTGTAAAGGGCTTTAGGGTACACCTCAAGGTTATTATCAAAATATTGACAATTTCAGATTATCAAAATATACAATGCAACATGTCAGAATGACATTGTAACTGTGATAAAAATAACAGTACATTTTTGAAATTATTTTAACAACTTTTTGGCTGTTATTTTAAAAACTTTTTGGCTGTTATTTGCCTCTTGTCCGCTAGTTAGTTGAGTGTTAGCATCATATTTTGTTTGAAATGTAAAACTACGCACAATTAGCGATCCATATAAATTAGCTAAGCAATAATGCAATTGATAACACGATAAAATGTTCATTCGTTTTTAAATCAACTGTATCATTCTTACGAACACAATCTTACAAATGTATTACTTACACATATTTATAAAATTCAGAAAATGAATTAAATTTCAAATGTGGTTGAATATAGCCAAAACTTTGAATCGTATGTCAAGATCTATTGTTACAGATATTTTGAGTTTTAGATACTTTTAGGCATTTTAAGATAACAAAAAAGTTACTTTGTAAATTAAAAGATAATTTGAATACTACATAGTCAATCAAAAATGCTTTTTCCCGTAGGCTTTTTCTGATATCAAAATATGTCATCAAACAAAATTATAGCTAAAATGTCATAATAAAAATTAAATAATTGTTCATCACTATTTCGGGTGTAAATATTCCTTTTGTTAAAACTTGTGTTAAAACGCTACTACACAGTTCGTCAACCTGTTTAAGTGCTGGATTGTATGATATGTGCGTTATTTAACTAGCTGAAAAATCAATCAACTATGGTCTTTATAACTGCTTTAAATTCGTTGAAATCAACGAATTAAAATTAATTACAGAAGTTTTGTAATGACAAAACTTTTGTCACTAGATGTCATTATCACATATAAATATGTGTAGGACAAAGTTGTTTTGTCACTATTTGTAACTAGCATATTATTGATTTGTTCAAAAAATAATTAGAAATGCAGATGTTTTGTCTTTTATATATGCAGCCTTTTTTGTGTTTGAAAAATCAGCACCTTGCATTCAAAATTGGTAAGCCGTCAGAAATTAAGAAATCTTATTGGAAAATAAGACAACAATTGACTGTGCTCGGATCCTTAATATACGTTAGAATTACAGCTAGTTTTGCAAAGTTCCTGGCAAACTTTTGATCTAGCGACTTTTGTGCTAGAACTATTTATGTACATACATTTAATTTGCTAACTCTGCAAAGTTTAGTTTAGTTAGCTTAATTTATTAAGACATACAGCAAACATACCGTTAACTGTACCAATTCGTTTTTAACACTTTGATTGATCTGAATTTTACATCTTTTACATAAACTAAACGCGTAAAAACATTAAAATGTCCTAAAAAATAAAAACACTTAACAAATACATTTTGTATGTTTGTATGTATGTGCGTGCCAAGGGGGAAGATTATCGGAGGGATTTAACTGGGTAAAATAAGGTGACAACCATATAATTATCATATTATAAGGAAATATATAACAAACAACAACAAAATTATAAGAGTATCATCAAGCCAAACAATTTGAACATAAAATATTGCGCAAAATCTTAAATATGTATAAGACGCCACCAAAGAATAAAAAATGCTGTTTTACTGTATAACCTTCAAAACAATAAAAAAAGAAAATACGACGAAAGAAATTTTATAAAAGAAAACAAAATGAAATAAAAATAAAAAAAAAAAAAACTTTAAGAAAAACGTCATTATCGGAATCACCCTATTGTTTTTTTTTTTATTTTATTTTTCTTGTTAATTTTTTTCTAAGAAGAAACTCCGCCGTCACGCTGTGAACTTACTTATTCGCACAATCATAAAGGAAACCCGTAACAATAATAGTGCTATCTCACTTTAGTATTTATTTATCTTTTTCGTTTTTTAAAGTTTTTTTTTATTTATATTTTCTTGGTTGTTATCTTATTCGTATATAACTGAATATACATAATATAATATATTCTACTTAACTACTTGACTTGACTTGCTAGGTTTTTGTTTTGTTGTTGTTCTTCTTCTTCTTTATGGAGTGGTGGTAAGCGATGGATTTACATTTTTTTTTATTCAATATGATGATGTGTTAGTACTTTGGGTCGTACATGCAACAAAAAAAGGTATGAGTGATTTATTATGGCGCTCCGACAATTATTTTCGTTTTATGTTCTACGTTTGAGTAAAAAGGCTTTAAAGTTTAAACTAAGTAAAAATAATAAAAGTTGGGTTACGCTTTGTGTGAGGATATATAATTTGGGTAAACCATTAATTTTGAATGATATAACAGAATCAACTACATCTGGATGATTCGAACTATGCATTGTGCAGATGATAAAATAATCGGGACCTTTATTATAGATATTTTGCTGGTGGCAGTATTAATAGCAACGATTACAAACAAACAATCATTAACATTATAGATCACTAAACTACAAAAAACTTGCAAATAAAAGCTTGGGACACCGGACACGTGCTACTTAAAAATCATAATATCGTTCGATTTAACAAGTTATTTATGTATATATGCACTATAAACTATGGATATAGAATGTTGAGTTATTTCATTATGTCGTAGCATTTTTTAAACCAAAATACTTACACCATACATAATTGTTGATATGCTATGTAATATGTAAAGAAACAACATAGTATGATATACATACATATGATGATACAAAAAAAAATACAATCAGATGAAAAAGAACAAGACGTAATAATTTGGTTCTAAAATCAAAGTGGCAAAATGAAACAATATCTTCCTCGTTCGTCTTTCTCTTTTGCTTCGTAGCGCATAAAAAGGATGCGAATTAAATTGTATTTTTTTATAAGCAATCTTAATAAATTGTTTTGGTATCATGTTTTATAAATTTCGAAATTATTATTTTTCTGTATAAAAACATAATCAAAAAGTGAAACAGGTTTCATAAAAATAATAGGTTTTATTCGTTCGCGCAAATTGATTGGCTATTGTTGTTGTTGTTGTTGTTTATTCTTTATTTTGTTCTTGTTGTTGTTGATATAATATTATAACACAAAAAGGGTCATTTGCCTCTTTTACTCTATTATTATTTACAATTGATTTCTTGTAATTCTATCTCATTTTTGTTTTGTTGTACGTATTAAGAAATTGTTTAGTCATTTGATGTAGATCTCCTCGAGCCAGTGGTGGCGTACAATATTACAAACATTTTTTTGAATGGTGATGGTGGGTATTATACTTGTTTTTAAATTGTCTTCATTTTTTCGTTTTCTCAGATTGTGATTCAATTTCATTTTACTTCATGATGATTTCATTCAAACATTTGATTTGTAATTTATACATGCATATACGTACATAAAACACACACATATGTTTTTCTGTTGTTGTATACACATAATAATAAATTGAATTGATGACAAAAAATAAAAACAAAAGACAATATTAACAAGCAGATATGAAAATTGTTGTTGTGGTTGTTCGTAATTCACCTTCTTGTTAAAAACGTTTTTATAAGACAGTGTATATTTATTGATTTCTTTTATATAGCTACATACTTACCTATTATATATGTATTAAAAGTATATATTTCTAAATAAATAGACCTTTTTATACGAAATTTGTCGTTTATAGGGTGTTTACTATATTGATTTGAAAGTGCAAAACATAGTTTGTAAACAGCTGTTTCCTAAATTCTCCCAATTATTACAAGCATCGTTCTTCATATGCACAAGAAACCAAAAATACAATTTTATGTTTACTTTGACTTAAGTAATTTTCTTTAATGTACATATAAATATTTATATTTATTCAAGGAATTCCCAAGAAGTTTCAGCATCGTAGAGTAGCAAGTAAATACGAATAGCTAAGAAACCTTATCAATGTTTAAAAATAAAACTAAAACAATTAATTAACAGCAATCTATAATATATTTCTTTAATATTATTTTTCTTATAATTTTCTTTCAACATCATAGTATGTATAAGATAATTTTCTAAGAATGTATAGCTTTCTAAGAAGTTTTTTTTACTGTATATTGTAAAATGACACTTATTATGGAACAAAAAAAATCGACAATTTTCAAGGCGCCTATTTTACTAAAAATAATTATTTTTATTATTTTATAATCTTGCGTGTATTTTACTTTTCACGCGAAAATAATGACCGAGATCATCGGTAGTAGAACATAGCTGATAAGATCATTCTTTCTTTATCTATTTCTGAAATATGCTCATGAAGGTCTCATTTCATCTTTCTGGAGACGTTTAAAGAAACATATGTGCATCTCTGTCTACTATGTATCAGCTATGTTTACGCAAGTGATTAGCCAACATTATGACGTGTGAACGTCTAATCTGTGTTTACACGTCCTCAGATTCTAGCCAAACCGAAACATGACATCAGAATAGTAATTGGTGACTTTTTTTTTTTTTAAAGCTGACAAAAATTAGACCGGCTTATGTAAAAATATAGATCTGTATTTCCGACAAGAACTGTAGCTTAGCGAATTTATAGACGGAAAAAGAGTAATTATGGTCGAAAGCTGAATTCTTAATAGTACAAAAACAAATAGCAACTAGCGCAGTTAGGCGGATTACAACATACCTTCATCCTTTTCCTTTCGGAAGATATTATGTATAGAGTTTCGTCCAATTTGGTTAATCATTGATTGAAATTTTTTATTATGTGAAATTATTATTATTATATTATATGACTAGCCTAATTATTGCCTTGGTTGGAAACAAATACAAGTTGATATAAGTATATCCTTTATACGATTTAGGATCACTTGTATTAGATTGTTGAGTGATCTTCGATGGTCATCTTTCTTAACTAAGACAATGTTGAGGTTCGAACAATCTTATACAATTTGAACGGCTTTTTTAACAATGGTAAGCACTATGTCATGTTGTCATACTGAATCACTGTCGATAATTTTAAGATGAACCGCGTATTATACTAACCAACAACAATATAATGACATGATTTATGTATAAATTATATACAGTACAAATCCGATCTTATCGTGCAAATATTTCTTTTTTTTTGTTAAGTATATACACATTTTGTCATATTCTAATATAATGCGATAAAGTAAATAAAAATTCAAGGTGATAGAAGTTTGTTCGCGATCAAAGATCAATTATTAAAGATTTTTTATTTTTTGTAAATAAAGACGTAAAGATCGCGCTCACACTGATATCTATACGTAATTTTTGAATAGGAACATACAGTCTATAAACAACAAACAAATTCTTTATCGTGAAAGGTCATTTTGGAATACCCGCGCGCATTTCACATACCGTTTTTAAATATCGACTACAACAACAAGTCGAAACGATAAAGATTTTTAATTTCTTGATAACATTTGACATTTCAATATTATGTACGTATATATATATATATATATATATATATATATATATATATATATATATATATATATATATATATATATATATATATATAAATATATATATATATATATATATATATATATATATATATATATATATATTATATATATTATATATATATATATATATATATATATATATATATAATATATATATATATATATATATATATATATATATATATATATATATATAAAAATATTTATTTATTTATTTTTTGGAACAAAAAACTTTTTTTTAATCTCATTTTATTAATTACTCTTGTTTGATGACGTTAATTGTTTCGCGTTATAATAGATAAGACGTGTTTAAATACGAGCATATATACAATGTCAGATTAAAATAAATATATGAATACTTGATTGGCTGAATCATGCAACATTACAAAGGTGATAAAACTGTGTACAAAATGAACATGGGAATTGAAAACGGAATGGTCTAAAATGTAATAAAACACCTGTCGCCTTAAAGATGTAACAAAAACCCAATATGTATATATGTATGTATTGAGAAAAGAAAACCGAAAATCTTATTATCTCGTCCATAAAGTTGATAAGTTAAAATTAAATAATAAATATTTGGGGTTTCGGTTTCAGAATCGATCGTACGATAATATATTTTGGGTTTTGTATACACTTACATTTAGTAAAAAAATAATGAGATAGTATTAGAGTGTATTAGTATAAGTGTAAAGTACAAATTCTAAAGATGAATTGTTATTTCATTTATTTTATCGTTGTTGATACGGGATTTAAAATGAAAAAAATTGCAATACTTAATTGTAATGCTATAATAAAATAAATCGGTCAGTACAGGCCATTGCTAGCCCATACCGTATCAATAACTGGCTACTTAGGATTCGATCCCGAGCTTGCTCTTTGTATTTTTTAGACAACCAAAGAAAAACCAACCAGTTCATCACTGCGAGGAGCCATCGTTACCGACAATGATCTCTGCACTTATCAAATGAAGGCTCTCCACTCCGAGCCCGCTGTATCTTTCGTTTAGGTTCGGTTTGCAGAATGTGGTCGAGATGGCATTTTTATCATATTTCTGATTTGATTGCCAAACTTCTGATAGCTTGTTCTCAACTTTATCATAAGATTGTGTTTGTATTACAATTATATTACATTTTTGAGATATTCCCAGATAACTCAGAGCAAACTATAAGTATTAGATGTAACTTACGCCGCTTTTGCATTTTAATAATTTCCTTTTTTAAAGATAGGGCATGACGCGATCATTCTTCGGTTCGCCAAACTTATCGAATAATGAAAGTAAAATACGAGTTTTTTCGTCCCTTATGATGATTTTGGATGGACTAAAAATAATGTTCATCCGAACATACTTTCTTTTTTCCAGCGCTTTTAATTGTATCAGTGATCCTATTATGTATCGATTCTATGATTGAGTGTCTTTCTCGGAATCTAAATTGTTGTGCTGGCATAAGCTTTCTACTATTTATAATTGGCTTAAGTCTCTTACGAAACAGCCTTTCGAAAATCTTTGATGTTGTTATTAGTAAAGAGATTTGCCTATATGATATGTTGTCGTTAAGCGTTTGATTAGGCTTTGTAATCATGATTTCCGGTACTTACCAGTATCTAGGAACCTAATGAAACGATAACGTAGTCCAAAGATAGCATTGATTATGTGCTGTACTTACTTTTCCTAGTGCTTTTTATGGTAGGACTTTATTTATTTTACCCAGTTTTTCATCCAGAAGCTTTTTCATCTATGATTTTTTTTTTACTTTTTGTTTGATTTCTTTCAAAGTAACTGGTTAAACAGATACCTCGTCTATTTTGCTTATAGCTGTTAAATATTCATTATCCGTTTGTCCAGTTTGTGACTTGAAGGTATTTTGTACGTGTTCGGCAAACAGATCAGCTGTTGGCTTATTGCTGTGAGTCCAGGTTCATTCGACAATTTGTATAGATGGCGCTTGAATTTTAGTTCTTTTCATACCTTGGACTGTCAGGTTACTTAGGAAGCTAGCAACTGTCTCACACTATTAATCTAATTTGTTAGTAATTTAAGTTTGTTGCATAAGTTGTTTAGGATTGTTTTGTGTTCAGAGGCTCTTGCCAATCCTTACGAGCTCTTCTTTTTTCGTTAACCAACTTTCTTACTGCAATTGGATAGTTTATAAGTACATACTTTTTTGCAATATTTCTTGCCAGTAGAAATATCAGTAATATACTTTCCCAGGCCGATTTTTGTACACCTTTAATGAGGCTCTTCTTCTATTCACGAAATCATTCGAAATCTGCACTTGAAGATTTCCTATTTCTTTGGCCATTAAAACTTATTGCCATTAAAACTGGAGAATAGTCTGATCAAAGCTCTTCTTCATTTTTAACTGCTAAGTAATTTTAAATATTCCGCTTCATATATAGAAATCTAGAAGGTACTGTAGTGAAACTCACATTTATGTTCTGCCTTCTTCAAATAGCTCTCTTCCTTTAGGAGAAGTTATATTTGATCCCCAGAATATGTTTTTTGCGTTAAAGTTGCCTCTAATAATATAATTACTACCAAATAATTTAAGAAGCTTGATCAAATTCAATTAAAATGTGAGATCAATTTCTGCTACAACTTTTTACACGTGTGGCTTTATTTAATCGATGCCGATTAGATGTTACTTTTACTGAATATTCTAATGTATAAGATAATATAATTACCGATAAAGTTTACAAACAATTTACTCTTAATGATAGGGACATTAACAGGGTAAAACCACGCGTATAGCTATAGCTATATAGCATAAAGCAATTATAGGTGCCAAGAACTAAACAATGTCAACAATTTGTAGTGGTCCCACAGTAGTCTGTAATTTTAGTAACACACTGTTAGAAAGTATGTATGTACTGATCAATTAAAGATACTCTCAAAAGAACAAGTATAGTATAAACTAATTGTTCTCGTTACGCTCTTAAGTAACGTGCTAGACGTAACTATGGTTGATATAGCGGTGATGCAATTTCATGATTTAATCAGCGTTTATAATTCTTCGAGTGATAAAAAAATCAAATTCCAATTAACACATCCGGGATCTCTTCAACGGATAGCGTCACATAGTATAAATATTTGAATCTGAATAATCTAGGAAGTAGAAATTTCCACAAATATAATAACAAATGAAAAAATCATAATAAGTATAAAATCATAACAGTATATCAAATAACTTATATTACTATAAGGGAAATCGCGTCGATTTTATGTGCCAACATGATATTAGTTGGGATAAAAATAGTAGATGGCACTAGAGTAGTTGAACGAAATGTTTACATTTTTTTATCTACAGTTTTTTATATTGAACGAATTATTAACGAAACAAAAATTTTAAATCTAAAAAAAAAATTTTAAATTTTATAATCGGGATTGGAGTACATGGGCTTATATTTATATACAATAATAAATAAATAAAACCAAATTTTATTTTTTTTTAATTATTTCATTTCATTAAAATGAATTAACTTCGTTAATTTTTTTCTTACACCAATTTTTTTTAAATTCTCTTGTTTTGCAAAATGAAAAAATCTTATTTTATAATATATATTTATGATAGTTTTAATTAACACGTAAAAATGATTTTCTATATCATTAATATTAAATCTAGAGTATAAGTGATTGCTATTATCTATAAAAATTAAATCGATTAAACTAATATTTTGTATTGATCGTAAAACTAACTTACTATATTCTAATTTTACATTAATATTAACACTACTTTTAAAAATTTTCTCACATTCGACTAAAATTTTGTATGTATTTAATGATGGGGTCATTAATTTACCCCATTTTTTTAAATTAAATAAACCTAGATTTAGCTCCAACCGTGCACTTTTATTTAAAATTTGGAGACATTCCTTACATTTTAAAAATTTAGGCAATTGTTTGGCTTCAATATACCCAGCTAAATACGTTATTATATCACACGAGTATTCATCCAGCTCGACTTCAATTAAATCTAATACAACATCATCATTTAAATTTAATTGATTTGTCTTTCGGCTGGATGAAATAGTTAATATTTCTGGCAAGGAAACATTACCCGTACCTTGCGCTTTTATAGATTTATTAACAACTAGCCTTTAAAAACAACTCTAAGTGATCCTGGCTAAACTTATATGTTAACAAATAATCTAATTTATCATTTACAATTAATTCATTGTACATAATTTTTAGACTTTCGGAATTTATTAAAAAACCTAAAAATCCTGTATTGAAATTACTTTGTATTACATTTAATTTTTGATGATATTTGTTAACATATTTTAATTCATTGATAGTTTGTTTTAAATATTCTAAATTTTTAAATTTTTATAACAGCTGTTATGAAATTTTATGAAAAAATAAAAAATAAAAAAATTGGTTGACGTGCCATCTATTGTTCTCGTTAAAAACGTTTGGTATGCCATCTAGAATTTTTATCCGAAACAAAATTGAACGAAATCATGTTGTCGTTAGCATTTACTATGGAAATGTTCACGATTTCCCTTATAGTAATATAAGTTATTTGCAGTATATCGAAGAAAAGTTAAACCATTTGTTGCTTCTCAAAACAACGCAATTTTATTTTTCAAAATTTTTTTTTGTATTATATATGTATATCTCTATATATGTATGTATGTATACACCGCGTTTTATATGTTCTTGCGATATTAGTTTGTTGTGTGTGTATACACATTTAAATAGTTTTGTTATGAATATTATGGCGGTTTTATCATAAAAACATCTGCTCACAGTATTAAGTGATTTGTCATCTATTTATATAAAGTATATACAGTTGTGCCTTTGAAAATGAATGACCGCGCAACAGATAAATAGCAGATATATTTAGTTTTCTTGAATGAAATTATCATTTCATTGAACCGCACGATGTTAACCCTTACATCTTTGATGCACACATTCATTGGAATACGATTATGGTGCATGCATCGCATAAGGGTTGAGACGTGACTCTTAATCAAAACATAAAAGTAAATAACCTTTTTGATGATTATTGCGAATTTTGTATAAGACAAATAAATCGCAAAAGGAAATATGTGATTGTAATACTAATCAATTATATTTATATATAAGTATGTACATGGATATCGATGATAACCGCACAGCTAAATGTTACTTTTTAGAATTAAATTTTTTTAATTGGCATTTAAATATAAATAGAAGACCGACGATTACTTCACCTCCTCGCGCCTTCGGCACTAACCATATTTTTTATTAATGCTCCTCATGTATCAATCTCTCATACAACAGGGAAAAAAAACATAACATTTAAACCATCATAAGTCGTCTGTCGTGCACCAACAACAACATTAAAGAAATACACAAGAAACCATAAACAACAACAACAAAAATGAGTTCATTTGTTTGGCGCCAACTTGACGATTGTTGTTACAGAGGAATCTCTTCGACGTAAAACATGTTTTCTTATATACAATTTTCTTCTCTTTTGAAGATTTCTTAAAAAAAAAAAAAAACAAAATCAACAGTCGCGCATATGTACATATTTACACAAATACTAACGTAATTGGAGAAATATAAGATGATGATGATGATACTTTAACGTGCATATAGTTGTATGTATGTATGTAAGAAACACGAAACATGTTAGACACAAATATGTATAAGATAATGATTACGAACGTATTTCGCAATATCTCCTTTCCATATATATCATGGTATTTGACGTGGATTCACTGTTTTTTGTGTTGCAAAAAGAAACGACGTTTTATACTCCTATTAGTTGTGAGCGCAAATAAAAGCAAAAAAAAAAAACTTTTATGTAAGACGAGAACGAACTTTGAATTATTTGTTTGCCATAATTTTAAGTTTTTATTTTTAATTTTTTACAAAGTATTTGATAAATTAAGGTCATCTTCAACACTACATAGCGAAATGTATATTAGTTGACATAATCACGTGCGATATTTAAACTGTACCCCTCATATTCATAAATACACACTTAACACCTGTAGGTTTCTCTGTATGATCTTTGTTTACTCGTTATACGATTACTGTCGTTTCAAGCTTTGCGTAAATCAAGTTTCTAAAATGTATTTATAGCGTTTGACCGATATCGACACTGACACAGGTGAACACTAATTAAATGTTAGCGCCTTCATATGTCGAGGTATAGATAAGAGTAATTTTATGATCAAGTCGTAATACTTACTAATAATACTTAATTGCAATAAGAACTATGATATGATACATATATGATAGCGATTAAAAAACTCAGAATGTCTTTAAAAGTGAATCCACAAACGTACTCAAATTGTATGTAATTAGGTTATCCTATATAATATATGACCCACAGATCACAGCCTATATTAATTCATATGCCATTGGTTTTAGTAAATTCAAAAATTCAAAAAAGTTTCACATGTATGTATTATGCAAAATTTTCACAATCAAAAAAAAAAAAAATTAAAATTGGCAAAACAATTAACTATACGAAAATAGCTGTCCGTTGACGATACGATGACGTCTGTCGTATATTTATTATAAAAGATGATTTTTAAAATATGTATATTCTTTTCGCTTTCCTCTAAGACATTTCAATGTCAATTTTATTAGTGTTTACGCTGCGTTATTTAATATTCGTAATTGATTTGCATTTATCGATGCGCTATTTTATACTCATTATAACTTTTAAATTTATATGCACTAATGAATCATTTTGATGAAATATAAAATTTGGTGGCACCATTTCTTGGCTTTTGCTGTAAGACATAGTAATTCCTTTGTTTATAATTCTTTGCGATACAATTGTGAATCGATTAATATGGCGAGTGTATATGAGTAAATTTTTGTATGAGTAAATGGCTTACATCTTAATCTTAAAATTTTTATTTGTTTATGTTTTTCAATCCAAAATCAGTTCTTATTCTTCCAAAAAAATTATAGGGTCATTATAATCTTGTTCAAAACCTCCTATACCAATTGTCATCAATATTATTACTTGCTCTTTAACTTTAATACTCATATTTTAATGCATTCCATCTATAAATGCAATAATTGAATAGAATTCAGTACTTGCCGTCATTTTCGCAAATAGGATTAAAAGTATCGGAGACCTGTGAATTCTTTAAACGAGTGGTCATCACTACTGAACTTATTGCATTTTGGTTTCTAGAACCTATGATCATATATGTATTTTGTTTTAGATTTGTTTTAGATATGTATTTTGGTTATTAGATATTGCAAATCAAACCATAATCTAACTTGCCAGGTTGAGCCATTCTCCAGGAATATTTCATGTATGTCATGATATATTTCGTCATATTTAGAAAGAATTATCTTAAGCGAAAAAGCATAATCAGCAAATGGCAAATGGCAATTCTGTGTAATGCAGTAAACTGTAGGCCGCGTAAAGAAAAGTTATGTTATGATAGTTTTCACATTTTGATCTATCTTGTTTCTTTTTTTTAATCCTTTTCTTACCTGGGTCCAGGAACAACTTTAACATCAATGGCTAAAGTCATCTCACCTATATAGCAACGAGTTTCTTGCAAAACAATGTGGTCGAATAATTTTAATTATTTACGTCACGTTCTGCACAGACCAGTGAAAGCATAGTAAGAAAATTTCTATCCCAATCGCTCAGGCTGTCGAGGTATATGTTAAAAAAATAATTAGCCGCATCTGTTTAACAAAAGATAATTTCATAGTAGATGTAGATGTGTACCTACTTCCATCTTACTTGTTTAGGAACTCTTTTTTTTAAACGTCTGATCGTTTCTCCAAAACCATGTAAAATTAAATAAAATCTAGTTGTTGCATCCAAAGAGGGTAGTATTAAGAAAATATTCCATTTGATAACTTTTTTTTTTTTTGAAATAAGTGATCAGTGGACGTAAAGCCTTTTGAAGGCTAATTACTTCCATACTTTTTTTCATTCGACAAATTCATTCAACCCAATCACACAACTACAATATACCACCTGCGCATTGCATAGCTCCATGTCCTGTACAATGACATGAAAGATGGATCGGCCCATGAGTTCTGCACACCAATAGGGCAATACGATCGGTGATATTATCCATCAATATCACCGATCGTAATCATCTGAAAAATTCTCTTTTACATTCTCCCCTATTGAGATTCGAACTTGGTAACTTGCAGGAACTTTAGAGAACTACCACTTTTTATTAAATAAAACAGAATATACCTTAAACAATTGTTTATTTATTTGTCTCACTTGTTTAAGAACAGCTGTAAAATCAGTTAAATGAACTTATTTTTTTTTTTAAATGTTATACAATTTTAATTATTATTTAAGCAATTAGTAATGAGTGGTTCAACTTTAATGTTCAATAACTTCAAAAAATCTGTCGTGCATTGAACTGTACAGTGACTCAAAACAGCGAAGGCTGATTTTATAACGATCCAGGCTGATTTTATGACTTCAATTTAAGCGTCCCTATTCCTCTTTCGTGACTTTCCGTGATACCCATCCCCAAACGCTCTCCATTATGTTAAAGTGCAGGTGAATAAGGTTGTCATGTAATAGTACTGCATTTTACTCCTGAATCCACGCTGTAATTATCCTGGCAGTATGTATCGGGGCATTGTTCTGCTGGAAAATATATCGCTGTATATTTAAGAGTTCGGTAAATTTCGGTAAAGCTCGTTCTAAATCGGCTTTATAGGAATTTACTGTAATTTTTACTGTCTAAACATCTAAATAAATTATTCAAAAGAAAGATACTGCTTCTACACCGTTACAGAACCCGCCTCCCCCCCCCCCCTTTGCATTTTGCTAAAAATAATTTCCTTTTTTTCTTAGGTCATGGAAATAATAGTTGTTACCATCTGGCCTGTCCAAAATAATTTTTTTTCATTGGAAAAGACAATCTTATGGCATTCTCTGTCCAATCTAATGTGTTTCTTTGCAAAGTAAAGACGCTGGTTGCTCCGTGTTTCATTTAACGGCGGGTTTTCTTAATTTTTTGTAATTTTAAATATGGAGCACGCTGTATTTTACGATGGACGGTTGTTCTGCTGGCTGCAACATCGATTTTAGCCCTAATTTTGCTAATTGGCAGAATACAACTCGAAGCTTCTCTAGGAATGGCCCGTCGGTCATAAATTGTTGTAGCCGTATGCTCACATGTCCTTTACTTTTTTTTCATAGATTTCCATATTACTGTGGTAATTCTGCACAATGGTTGAACTTCTTCCAATTTTAGCAGCAATGTTGCAGGAACCTTAAAAGCCCGATTTTGAACTTTTTCGCCCAAGTGACAAGTGAGAAAGAGCGTATCTTTATCTTTGTTAGATTTGTTAAAGGCATTTGATTCAATAAGTTTTAATTTCAGTTGCCAAATTAATTTTTTCCCTTTCTTATCAACTGCTTTGAAAACCGAAACACCCTTTTTCACCTTGGGCCCAAGAATAAAACCAACTAAAAGGTTGCCGTGGTCATCTCGACTTTAAAGCAATGTATAGCATTGGGACACATGATCTTCACTTGTTGGCCATCGAGTTTCTTGGAGAGCACTAAAAAAATATTGACAGTAAATGTGTCCCGCCGAAAATGTGTGTATGTGGTACTGGTCAAGATCGTCAAAGTTATTTAAGATGGACGTTTTAAAGGGCGTGGCTATAGATACAATATGCTGAGCTTATTGTCTGTTGTTAATTTAATATACATATTTCACCTTGCTGCATATAATATGAAACTTAAGAGGTTCTATACCTTTTCGGAGCAACTTTGAAATAAGTGAAATACAAATTTAAGATATAGTTTTCTCAACCGAATCAAGTTTTACTTGAAATTTTCGGCGATAAATTAAATCTACTTTCAAACCGGGTTCTAATATTGATTTGAATAAAATGAAATGAATCATCTTTAATATATGTCTTCAGTTCATATATGGGATCTTTAAACTTTGGGTAATGCAAATTTACAATACTTTACGATGTTTGTATTTAAATAGAAATCAAAATGACCTAACATTTATGCATACCTGTTTCATTTAATTTTTTTTTGATTCTAAGAAAATTCACTAAAAAAATTTAATTTAATTTACAACGAAAATTTTCATCAAAAATGTTTTTAATATATACACGAAAGAAGTACGAGCGGAAAAATTAAAACTACATTTAATCATCTACGAATTAAATGAAAAAATTAAATACAGAGGAAAAAAACACGCGAAAAAAAAACAAGAATATCCGCTCACTCAAATCTGAGGAATTCATGATATTTGCGAGATCTACAAAAACAACATCTTATAAATAAATATTGTAGCTGTCTGTCGTTTTTATGCGTGTGTGGATTTTTATATTCGTTCTCTCACACTATATGTATATTTACTCTTGAGTGTGTGTGTGTTCGGACTATAATTTTTGGCATAGTTCCATTGGATTCTCGCGAGGTAAACTCATTTTAAATGCAAAATATTTTTTAATTTTGTCAAGAAATATTTTAGACGCCACAAACTAATTACAAATCTCATCATCATAATTTGCACTCTCCGCCTGATATGGATCTATTACACATCAGAACTAATTTCAAAGTGTTATCCTATCATGTCTACATATTTATACAGTTTATATGCGTATATACGCATTATATATAAACATTAGACAAACCGATATCTTATTTTTCATATGATACACAAACTTTCAAAAACGCGAATTCACAAATGTAGTCATCGCGTATTTAAAATACATTTTTTGTTTTAAATTTGCGTTCGCGATTTTTAAAAAATGACGTGATTCGCGATTTGTGTTGATTCTACAAGAACAAAATCACCGAACGAACAAAATATAGACTTTCTATTTGTACTGTGTTTTGTCTGACGTTACGAAGTCAGCTTAAATTTTACGTTTATTTTTTTGATTTTATTTTTTTTTTCGTTGGCGTTAGTAAACTCTCGGGAAATTCCAAAGTTAAAATTGTTTTTTTCTCGATTAAGTATGTACATATTAGCGATTAGCGAACATTTTTATTTTAGTTTAGATCGTAGTATATTATCATAAATATACATATATGATTTTATTATCTTAAGAAAGTGTGGTTGAATTGTTTGCCGGGAGAATATTGAAAGATTCATAATTCGGTTACAAACCTCAAAATAGGGAGGAAGATTTAATCCTCTACTGTCGTGGATTTTTTTTTTCCGTTCCACTAATTCTGGTGGGAGTTGATATTAAGACGCGTCTTGCTACAGATAACCTTACTTTGTATATCCTAAGTCACCTGCTAAAGTTCTAAGAACTTGGAATCGTTGAAAAGATGAAGTTATAAGACGTGTTGATTATACTGGTTATTATGAAAGGGTGTAAGAGTTTAATCCGGACAGATGAGTATGGTTTATAGCTGTTTGTGAGAAGAACCGTTTGATCTTTTGCCTCTCGAAATAGAGAATTACTAGAGTTTTCTGGTTAACTAGAACAATCAAAAAGGCTACCTTAGGACCGAATTCAATGAACCTGAAATGTTGATAGAACACATAGGATATAAAGTATATTAGGATAAGTATTATATAATAAATGATTCCAGGGTGATCATTTTGTGGTGCTATATCACAGTTAGTGAAAAAAAATTGTGACTATAGAGAAATTATCTTAGTAAGCTAATTTCAAAAAATTTGAGCTAATATTAAAAAATGTACTTTATTAAACATTCAGTTTACATAAGCTTAGTTTACATAAAGTTGCAGAAATCATCGCAATATTTGCAGCAGTGGCAACTACATAAATCACCTACTCTTAAATTAAAATTAAACAAAGCGATAATAGATATGAAAATAGCCTTGTTAAAAGAGCGCGATGAAGAGATTCAATATTATCTCAATGGACTCACAGAGAATGAAGCAACAGACTTACTCTCTGTGGAAAGCCACGTGTAACCTAAAACGACCAACACTATCATGCTCACCTATTTGTCTCCCTGATGAAAACTGGGCAAGAAGTCATGCAGATAAAGCAAGCATATTTGTTCAACATCTTAGTAGAGTATTTACACCTAACGAGCAAATCGGAAGCCCCGAAATATTATCTGATGATGCAGGAGGTTCAGAAAACCAATTAAATACAAGTGGCGCCAGGTACAAAAAATAATCAAGGAAAACATAGATCCAAAAAAACCACCAGGGAATGATCTAATCAGCGAAAAAGTAATTAAAAATCTTCCAGAAAAATGTATCATACTAATAACGTACATTTTAGCGCCACAAAGCAACTTAAGCCAATTCTACATGAACAAATAATAATCCCAGATCATCAATTAGAATTTAGAGAAGAACATGGAACCGTGGAGCAAGTTCATAGAGTCGTATCTAAAATCAGGAACACCCTAGAACAAAAAAGTACTGCTCTGCAGCGTTTTTGGACATAGCACAGGATTTCGATAAAGTATAAAGGCCTTACATACAAAATTAAATTAAATTTTGGTGAAATACAATAGCGCATCCACCAATTTATACGAAATTCATGCAGGTGTTCCACAAGGCAGTGTATTAGGTCCAGTATTATATTTGATTTATACTGCAGACCTACCAACATCAAATTACGTAAAAGTTTCACCATTTGTGGATGATAAAGCAATTCTAGCTACGCATCAAAATCCCAAGATAGAACTTTGGATCTAGCTAGCTAATTTAGAGTAAATTACTAAGTGCATATTAATATTAAAAACTAACATTGTTAAGTTTTAATCAATTATATTTAATTAGATGTAAGATTTCCTAGACAGGAAAGATTCAAGAATAAAGCTAAACGCAGTAAACATTTCATTACACAAAAAACTTAAAAATTTATATAAATTACAGATCAAAACAACAATTTAACACCAAAACCAAATAAAATAATCGTTAAACTATAAAAAAGGCCATTGTAGTTAAAAAACGATCTATGTCGTTTTTTATTCGTGCCTGTCAAAAAAACATGAAACATGAAAGTTTTGGTTGTAGTATTGGAGAACACATTTATTTTGACATTTCACAATACATATTTTTTTCAGTGTCAATTTTTTATAGTTAAAATATCTTCTTTAAAATTATATAGATAATGACAAATGGCACGGCGTCTTCAATAAAAAAATCTTAAAAGTTTGCTATACAATACCCAGCAAGACATCATTTACCAAACAAATGGCGCAGTGGTTAAAGCTGCGGTGCTTGGGTCGGGAGGTACCGGGTCCGAAAAGGGATTTTTCACCATCTGATTTTGATCGGTGATGTCGATGATTACAACTATGACTCCCTGTTGAAGTGCTCAATCCATGGGTACCATCGTCCATGCCAGTACCGGCTGGCTGGAGCAATGCAATGTGCAGATGGTAATAGATATATAAAAAAAAACAAGACAAAATTTACGAATGACAGACATAAAAATCGAGAAGTGTTATAATTTACATTTCAAAATCGAGATTTCCATAAAACTGATCTATAGATTTCATAAAAGTGATTTTTTTTCACCAATAATACAACAAAATCTGTCGTAGATCAAATCTAGATAAAAAAATCAATCTTTTTGTCACCAATAAAAAACGACATATTTAATTGATATACATTTCAATACACACAAAACTCGAAAAATGTATTATAATAAACTACAGATTTAAAAAAGAATTTAACACCAAAATCAAATGAAATAACAGTTAAACTGACAAAATACATATTTTTGTAAATTGTAATTACAAGAAAAGAAAATCTTATTGATATACATACATTCTTCCGAAATAAAAAAATGATTGATGGATGTGCACAAATAATTTTAGACGTCACTGTATTGATGTATCTGCTGTTTTGACAGCTTTCCAAATCAAGTCAATCAAACGAATAAAAAAATCATCAAACAAGTTTCATTCAATAACAAACATTTTTGTCGTTTTTCTTAAAACCAACAAAATTTTCTTCTCAAATTGGTCTTGCTGGTAGATTTTTTCTTGAATGAAACAACTATATGTAGTTGTAGTGTAGGATATGTAAAATAATCGACAACAATAAAAATCGCGGTTGTTTTTTTTCTTATTGAATGAAAATGAAAAAGAAGCAAAAATGCCAAAATTGATATGGTTTTTATCATGGCACTAGCGCGAATTTAAAATTTTTATTTTTGTTGTTGTACTTCAAATTGAAAACATATAATATTGATAAACATGTTTTTTATTTTTATTGTAAGGGAACAACGAACGAAATATATTTAGGAGTCTCGTTTTCTCGCTTTATGGAAAGGTATTGAAATTGTGTGGTTTGTTCTATTCGTAAAATATATGCTTAACTATCTGGAATTTTTTAATCAGTGTGAGCGGTTGTGATAACAATTTTGTATTTAAGTATACACAGTTTATATACAATTTACTGACTCAATGTGTTGATAATTATAATACGTATACATATATTAAAAATATATTTGCCGCGGTTAGTTAGTTGTAAGCGGAAGTTGTTTTCTTTCCTAATCAAAATTAACCACATACGCATAGTGCAATGAATATAATGATGTTTTTTTATGCGAATCATTTTATTCGCAGTACAATGACTAGAATGATGTGTATGTACTGTGTATTTACATTTTGATATAATATATAGCTGACACTTTATTTTTGAATTGATTTTCTGACAGATACAATGAAATATAATGGCAATTCTACTTATACGTATATCACCATCCGCAATTAAATATTTATATATGCGGTCGTGTCGTGATTACACAAAAAAATCTTAAAACCTCAGAGTATAGTGCAATATTATACAAAAGTAATTAGGTGAAATGGTTCGCGAACGATAATTAGTAAAATGACGTAATATTTTCCAATATTCTTAATATAATTCACCTATACGAGGGATTCCCTCTGACTTATAACACACAACCATAATAAATTTTCATAAATTTTCCCCAAAATGGATTCTCGTTCATAAAGTAAAATTTTTTATTTTTATTTTTTTAAATACAATTTTCCAATTCGTCGTGTTAGTATTTATAAAATTAAACGACAAGAAGAAAATGAAAAAGAAAATCGCATACCAACCAACCAACTTCAAAAATATATAAGTAAATAAATAAAAATAGTAAGGAATTTTTGGCACTATAATAAGTTTATTTGGCTTTCCGTTTGTTATTTTTATACTTGTACGGCTGGTAAATTAATTCTCCCAAGTTTCTCCGCTTATTTACATTATAAAACGTATACCAAATGTATAATTGTGTAAAAAAAAGTGTAAGCTGTAATACTTTACACAATAAAATACATGTGCATTTGTGTATTTTCAGATTATTTTTTAAATTTTAACCAGGTTATTATTGATGAAGGCGCTATTTTAATTTTAGAAAATATTATTAAGAGGTTTTTCTGTATATTAATAATAATAATAATAATAATAATAACATTTTTCTAGACTAAAATAGATTAATGAACAGGCGGGCGAGTAAATTAAAAATGAAAATTTATAAATCTTACGAAAAACTACAATGAAAACAAAGAAAATTTTAAAACATTATTTATGAAGTGTTTGTAAGATTTTACTCTTGACTTTGAAGTCAACTAGAAAATAATGTTAAGAATTTTAGGCTTTACAATTTTGATTTGTATTGGTTTTTGGTATTAAAACCCTCCAATATTTCTACTTTTAGCTCTGTTTTCCTTGAATCATGATTGCACTTCGATAAGTGCAAATTGTCTTGTTTGTTAGAGAACTCCGAAATGATACTTCAAATTGAGTGACATCAAATTTAGCTCACAAAAACAACAGTATATAGCAGACCTGAGGCAACGGACGATTAAAACTATAACAAAATTGAAAATAACTAGAATCAGTGAACGAAATTTCTTTATTCTCGAAATTTCTAATCAGCCATTTCTCAATAGTAATGTCTAATAATAGTTGCTTTCCAATCGACCACCGCAAATACTTGCAAGCACTTAGTTGTGTGTCTTTGCTAAATTTGAGCTGTTCGTAACTGCTATTTTTAATGAAAAGTTAGAAACAGTTACGCACAATTTTATTGCTAGGTGGGTCTGTGTTGAATCGCTTGACAATTAAAAATTTCAATAAGACTAGATTTTAGTAATTATCTTTACAAAGACTAAAACCTAGCTGTGAAGAAATAGAATAAATTTAATTTTATGTATATGAACATGATGGAATATAATAAATGGTTGAAATATGAAGCAATTAGTACTTGTACTAATTTCATTTTAGTTTAGGTTTGTGTTAGGATTTTATTGTTCTTTCTTTTTTTGTACTATTTTTGTCATTCGAGAACAAGAAGCTGTAAATGCAATAAAACGTGAAAATTTATATGTTAAAAAATTAATAAGTATTTTCATTGTATTAAATATTTTCGATACAAAATACAGTCCACAAGTCGTCGAGTTTACTAAACAAGGACACGACATTTCCATTTCGTAATAAAGTGCTGCAATATTGGAAGAACAAAAATACACCAGTAATCAGTACATAGTATACACTTCGTGGATATTACTAACTACTGGCGGTTGGTCGATTGGAAAGCAACTAATAGCTAACATCATGAATAATAAAAATAAAAAAAATCAACAGCATTACAGGCTAGAGTTGACTCTTACTGAGATCTTTTACAAGACCATATTTTTACAATTGGTGATCTGCCCAACGAACGATTTTACTTACAATTGGTCACGGCGTTGGTCATCAATAATAAACAACATCAATAATTGTTCTCACATTTTGATTAAGCTTAAATATTGAAAATAGATGCAACCATGTCCGCCACCATAGTTACCGCTATAATGTTGCAAATGGCTAACGAATCCGAAACAATAAGATGATTGCTGCTTTCGAGACAGCTTTTATATATTACAATACTGATATTCAGCATAACTCGATTGCTTTCCAGTTTATTGTTAATTTGACTGCCAAAACCTGTAGAATATTAAAGATGGTGAAGTTGCTATAAACAATGTAATCAAGACAGACTCAATTTTTTATACTCTACGCTTTAGTGTTGTTAAAGGGAATGAAGAATCAAGATAATACTGCAAACTGTTTTATAAGTGTCTTAATGCAATAATTTCTTATATATCTTTCAAGATACTGGAAATATTTTGTAAATATACTATCCCAAATTGATTATTAGTTTGTCTTTAAACCTTGTAAGTTATAAAGCCATCCTTAAAATAAGGACTTTAGTTATAACCTAATACGCTATAATATGTATATAAAATGATATTCGTCGATTAAATTTCAGTACAGGAAGTAATTATGATCTAATCGCCTTTGGAATCCGAAGAAGTACAAAACCAATTTATTACAAAAATCGAACTTCTTATCATTACATTTATATGAGTCTAATTGATACATGTTGTTATCGATATCTCAAACAGGTCGTTTGAGTACGCAAAATACATGACTAATTACTTTTTATTTTATTCACGTATAATCTTAAGTATGTTTGTGTGTATTAAAGAAATTAAATATTTTCAGTATCAACAATGAAACGTGCTGATAACAGTAAAATTATACATAAATTTGGCGATCTAATCAAGATAACACATACTTTAATTCTAAAAATTCGCTTATAACTTTGGTATATCTAAATGGTTTGAAGCGAACGAAATTTGACAAATTTTGCTAGATCATGAGAACGATTTTCATATACTTATCTTTTGTGTATGACACTCACTATCCGTATGCTTTTCATTTGTGATTTGCTACTATTAATAGACTTTAAATTGACTGAGAATGTGTGTTATCAAACAGTAATTGTTTTTTTTTAGTCTTATTTACAGTTCGCTATACATTAACGAGCGATTATTTATTTGTGTTTGTTATAATGATGATAACACACGCACACAAATAATTGAAATGCTCACTAGCTAAAAAACGAAATCCAAGTGACTTACTGACTGACTAAGTAGTGATATAATAAAAGTATAATATGATAAGCTCGAGACACTTTTATAATTGTTCAGTACAAATGTTTGTATAAATATTTTTGTATTTGTCCGAACCGTAATACATTCCTACTGATCGTTGTTTTTACTCAACATAAATATATCTATACAAAAAAAAAAAAATCAAGAAAAATGTCTTTTACATTCGTATCTGTTATTTTTATATTTTTTACAGAAACAAGTGCCAAAAAATTGATCGCCGAGACAACACATTCAATATCAACGGAGGATAGCGGTAGCCGAATTAAAGGTAAGTTATTCCAAATAATATTTCTATTTAATCTTAAAAAATCGATTAAACATTTTTATTTTAAAAAAGCTTTATTAAAATTAGCAAAACTATTAAGTGATCACATGATCTAAGTAAATTATTTACTTGTCTCCTCCTAGATGATATTATAAAATTATTTATAAAAGTGTATATAAATATATACATGTTTGTGTGTGTGTGTAAGTAAATCTGTACATTACGTGATAATATGTGCTATGGTGCGATTTTTTCGCAGCACACAATTATTTGACTGCGTTATCTCATGTTGATTACTAAGATAATGTGTGTGTTTCAATTTCAATAAATAGACAAAAAAGTGCAATCTTATCATTTAGTTACAATATACATATTAGAATATCGTGATAATGTGTTATTATGACAGAGATAGAAAATCAAAACGTTTTGATACGATTTACATAAGGGCTTTATTGATAAGTTATTTCCTTTTGAATTTGATTGATTGAATCGTCGATCCCGTCACACACTCGAATCGGATATGATATATTGGCGCCACTTAATTTCTGTGCCTTAAACTTATAATATTATATCAATATAATAGTATAGTGCTTATATATTTGATTTAATATGTCGTATCGCATTTTGTCGTGATAGCACGATAAAATCCAAACTGACAGTTTGGTCAAAAAATTGATTAAATATAGGGAAATGTAAATTCGATTTTACAAGCTAATATTAGGTTTAATTGAAAAAATATGCTAGCTACTCGTAGTATAGACCAACTAGTATAATTAAGTATGTTCACATTTTAATTCGTTGTAGGGGGACGTAAAGGAACGTGGCCAATTAAAGATAAATTTAAACGACCAACAACACAGCTACAGTATGTCATTATTCTTATTTATAAAAAAAAACAGTTTTTTCAAGGCCGTCGTACGACATCAAAATATTTAAATTAAGTTTTTTTGAAAAGCAACCACACAAATCATTTAAAGAACTGGCTTAAAATAATTTATAATTAGGCTACGGTTGAATAGTCGGGTAAATCGGTTAAATTTATCAAAAATAGTGTATAGTTTAAAATGTATTGATTGAGGGGTTAA
Source organism: Tipula confusa (assembly GCA_963556175.1). Classification (NCBI taxonomy): domain Eukaryota; kingdom Metazoa; phylum Arthropoda; class Insecta; order Diptera; family Tipulidae; genus Tipula; species Tipula confusa. The sequence goes on from OY744477.1 coordinate 126,151,979, forward strand.
TGTCACGTTGATCTTAAAATAAACATCGTGTTGTTTTGTTGTTTCCATTGTTGTGACATGTAGAATCGTTGCCGTATTTACACTAGAGTCTGGTAGATTTCTAAATGACCTTTACTTCTTCTCCGTGACACTCCCACAGTATTTTAGCATATCGGCTTTTTCGTACCACTAACAACGTTTGGGTTACTTTGCTCCATACTTTTACAAACGCTTTCTGAGACTTATCTGAGTTAGTTTTTATATTGAAGCAGCCAAACCCTAAGCGTCATGTTCCATCCGTATTTAGCACTGTAGCCAATATCACATTTCAAATAATAAAATAATTGCGTTTCGGTTTTGGTAGTGGAAAGAAATATCTAATATGCGACTTCTTTTTTAATTCTTTTACTGTTGCAAACTTCTCTTCAATGGAGTGAATTCCGTTTGTGTTTAAGTATTTCTCAAGTATTTGACTCCCGTTCAGAATCGGTTTAATTGTTTCGGTCATTATTTTACCCTAACTAACGGTATTCGATCCAAAACTTATAACCGTTGTTTTCACGCGATCTTCTTCTCGCTCGGCCATACTACCTACCGAAATCGTAATTAATCTGCAAAATTCTGAGTAGAGGATCTTCCTAAGAGGGGAAAAATCGTAACCTTTTACAATTAGTCCATCATACATTCTTGAGAAAATGTTTGGTTAGTCCAATTTACCCGGCTATTCGGCCACAGCCTTAATAATGTTTTGTAATTTATTCTTTAGTAACCCTTAATATGCAGTAAGAAATTTCCATCGATGTAGATATATTACTGAATTCAACTTAAATATAGTAAATGACATACACGCTGGTGTTGCTATAATTAAATCAATTTTATAAATATGTGTGTGCCACATTGATTTTTTGGAGTTCATTTTAAAATACAAATTTGAATTACCTTGAACAAATCAACACGAGATGAGTCATTTTTTAAAAGATAAAATTAAATTATATTTTATAAGTGTGTATTCTCACACTATTCAGTTGGCGTTTTTATCAATTCAATCCACAAAATATTATACATATATGAAAAAAATAACAGAAAAGTTCTAATATTTATTTATCTAATTCATTCGCCAATTACCCCGATCATCATACTATATATGAATATAAAATATTCGCAGAAACTTAATTGATTACGTCTGTATGGGTGTTTATATTCAAAAAGCTGTTATAAAAATAAAAATTGATATTGTGGTGCTGTTTGTCATCAAATTACCGCACGGTGTGATGACGAAAGCTTATTTATATCGTATAAATATGTCTGTCTCATTTTAATTTGTTTCAATTATACATATAAACAGTTGATTAATTAACCGTTTAATTTAATGCGATTGTCTCTTTCTCAAAAATACTTTTTCTTCTTGTGTTTATTTAGTTTTATTTAATAATTTACGTATGTATAAATGTATATATGTATATGGCAAATTAGTGTGATTATTGTTATTGCTATCGGTTTGGAGTTGGACACGACAAAATTTTTTGTTAGTTTTTTTTATTATGAATGATAAAATTGTATTGGAATGTCATACATTGACATTTGTAAGTTTTTTTTTTGGTTTTGGTTTTATGAACGAGGAAATATGTGAACATATATGGTGTAAAGGGTGATTAATAAAATTAAGCTTTAATTATTAATCACCATGTTATATAATACATACATACAAATATATATGTATAGTAAAATTACACTCGCATGTAAATATTATGTAACTGCACCTATTACGTAACTGAAGGTTAACATTTTGTTTTTTGTTAAATGACTGTTAAATTATTTCCGATTGTTTGTTGTATGTTAATATTATAAACTAGTAATTCCATGTTGACGTCAAATTTTGAAATGTGTATTTTTATATGGTTTTATAGCAAATTTTAATTTAAATTTGGTTTTTATTGATTGTAAATTGTATTTACTTAAGATTTCTCCGGCTTTAACTGACACACATGCGTTTTGTAAACTCAAGTTAGACGATTATTAAAAGATTGTGGTAAAATAACGTTAGGTTTCATGATCAACGTGGATATACTACAAAGATTTCCATCATAAGTAGGCAAATTAAATCATTTCGGTGATCTTTCGTATATAACAATGGAATTACATAGCTCACTTTAAATAGTAAAGGTCGAAATACTTCTTCATATCGCAAGGATATTCTATTGATTTACCAACATAAAAAACCAAAATGAACTGCGCTTACATGTAACTCTTTTACATATTTTGAATTTGCGAATTTTTTTATGTTTGGTTCTGTTTACAAAATCATTTTATCTTTATTTGGAGGGCATTCTATTTCTATTATTAACTGAACCAAAATAAGTATATTATTCTATAATTATACAAATTAGAAAACGTGACAAATGAAAACGGCACAATATTTATATTTCTTTATACCGTGTGGGACATACTTTGTACTTTATAGCAACATTTGCTTACATTCTTATAAATTTCAAAACTCCATTTATTAAGGAGTTAGAATTCATCGATGGTTTTAATTGTGGATGGGTTTTACAGGTCATTGCTGGTCTGTATCGAATCAACAGTCTGGCTCCATTGGGTTCGATCCCAAACTTGCTCTTCGTATTGTTCTGGACAACCCGAAGAAGACAAGTCATTCTTTACTCCGAAGAGCCATCGTTGCCGACAGTGACCTCTTGGCCTGCCAAATGGCGACTCTCCTCTTTAAGATCGCTGCACCATCCGTTTAGGATCGGCTATCAGAACGCCAGCATACTCGCTGACCTTTTATTTCATGAACGACATCAGGAATTTTCATTGAGTTCCTGATCTCGTGGTTGAGTAGGATTCGTTAAGTGTCGTCATCGTTGCGTTTGGAGTTATATATAATGCGCATGACTCTTCCATCGAATGTCATTTAACATCACTCATACTCATCCGTCAGGGTCCAACTCTCACACCAATACATGACAACGGTTCAGATCAACATCTTGTACACCTTCAGCTCTTGTCCGCATGGTATTTAGCAGTGAACGTAAGGCATACTAAGCACGGTTGCCAAGAGTGACAAGGAACCCGAGGCATCGAAATCTTGTCACTCAATCAAATGTGTGATCACGCAGTTTAAGATCGGTACATGAAACGTGCAGGCGCTAAGAAAACCAAGTGCGATTGACGGCACTTTATCACACATGAAAGAGTATCGCTTGAAACTCATTGCTCTCCATAGTAAATTCAACGGCTATGTGTCCTAAGACTATACGTTGCTTTACAGCGTATAGATGACCTCAGCAAACTTGGTGTTGGTTTTCTTCTTGGGCCTTAGGTGAAAAATACTGTTTTGGATTTCAAAGCAGATACTAATCATATGTGTAAGCTACGTTTACGCATGCGTCTACCCAACCTGTCAATTATTTGTAAAAATGCGCCCGCTGATGTAAGCCAATCTAAATATAAAGACTCATTTTACAAAAATTTGGATGATCAGATGGGATCTATACCGGAGCACGACGTCAGAATTGTGATTTGTGACTTTAATGCTAAAAGTGGCAAAAATTAGATTGAATTTTGTGAAAATATGGACCACTGAAAATGACAGTTTTTGTACAATTCCGAAATTAGAGGAAAACGTAACGTTTTAACTGTGAAGGTCTGATAAACGAAGATGAGAAAGCATAATATCAGAATCATGTTAGCAGTATATTTACATAAAAGTGTCGTCTTGCTGTCGGTCAACAGAATATAGCCTATAAGAAGGTGTGTGTTTATATAGCCTATAAAGAAGGCGAATGTGTTTTACAATCTCACGAAACAACAAAGCGGTCCTTGCTAGGAGGGAAAAATGTGAATAGTAGAAGATTAAAGTCTTGAGTATACAATAACTCATCAATGAGCGCAGCTTTTGATATTCGGCGGGGATACTTTGTGGAACTATCTTCTCGACCTTATTCGGTTAGTATGGCAAAGCAAAGTTATGCCTAATGAATGGAAAGTGGCCGCGTTATGCCCTATTGTTATAAAAGGAAATCGATCAGAATGCGTAAGCTATCGCGGTGTAACTCTTCTTTCCATGGCGTACAAATTACTGTCATACATAATATTGGAGGGAACCACTACTCTGGCAGATAACTTGTAGATAACTACCAAGCAGAGATTCGTCTGAATCGGCCAATCACTGATCAATTTTTTTGCTGAGTATGATTCTATCTAAATATTATGAAAGATCTTGTAATCTGCATCAGTTGTTCTTAGATTTCCAGCAAGCCAATGGCTCAATCAATGGGAACAGTATGTGCGTTTATGTAAAATTACAGTAATGCAGTCACAATATTCTCGATGTCACTTACTGAGTTCTATTCAACCACGAGATCAGGAATTTAATGAAAATTCCTGATGTCGTTCATGAAATAAAAGGACTACGAGTCCGCTGGCTCGATTATTGTCTGCGAGCCGATCGTAAACGGATGGTGCAGTGATCTCTGAGAGGAGAGCCACCATTTGGGACCATCGAATCCGAAGGAGTCTGATTGTTGATGTGGTCCGCGACAGCAATGGCCTGTAAAAACCGTCTCATTATTATTAGTCTTAAACTGAATTGATAGGTAAAAGGTAGTTTTGACAGTTAATAATTAAAAGTAAATTTGTGAATAGATATAGTGCACCGAAAAACTTTTCAAGTGGATGTAAAACCCGGGAGTATTATTTCCAAATATTAAAATTTACGTCCAAAGTGCCTATACTTTAGAACGGTTAGAAAGAAAAACTGCCCTAAAAGAATTTTTTAGAAGATAACATTCGATTATAACTACAGTAATGCAATCCCTAAGTTAATGCTAAATTTATTTATTTAAATTGTGGGATTTATCAGATTTTGCAAGAATGTGGGAAATTGTCCTTCTATAATTTCCACCGTTCTGTCCTCTCAAGCTGCAACCTTTAACGTCGGAATTTTTGGTCTTTACGTAAAGAAAATGGTTTTATTCCAAAAAATATTGTGTCGGTATTTCAAAAGCGTGAGCTTTGGTCGGAATGCATTCGGAATGCATTTTTTTAAATTGCCGAATGGTATTGATAGAACAGATTTATACTAACGCTTTATTTTGGAAAAGGAAAACCAAAGGCCATGTGTCTAAGGAAATATAACATTTATTATTGTTTATAATGGAAATTATAAAAAAACCGCATGAGGACTAAATGCTATTATAGGATTAAAATAGATTTTAAGAATTGCAACATGAGATAACGGTTCTGATGCCAGCATAGTTATTTTCAGTTGTAAGAATATGATGACTGATTTATTATTTGTTGACAGGTCAAATTTTATGAAATATTCTGGTTAATCAAAAAATTCCGAAATTTGTGAATACTTACTGCAGCCCTATTTCCCCTTAGCCTCTTAGAAATACTACCATCTATTTTGCTAACTACGTTCTGAGTCACATGCTAATGGATCAGACAGTTTGTTTCAACAAAATTTTTTTATACAGTCTCTTGTCCAAAAAACCCGTATTTCCAAATAATTTGTCGTTGGTCTGACCAACTAACTAAATTACTCTCTAACGAATTACGAAGTGATCATTTTAGTTGCACATCTTTGATTTAATTGTAACTTTAATGGTAAAATATATACTGACCACCATTTTGCATGATTCATCCGGATATAATTATTAAGCTTATCGCGCCGTTAAGCAACACACATATAAACACAAATTAATCATTCGCTCCAGTTAAAATCAACAGATCTATAGTAAAACTACTAAGAAATAGTAAGATAATTAATCGTTACATAACTGATGCTTTGCATATAGAGACAAAACTATATTATTCTGATCTACTTTGATCGGTAATTCATTTACGAATTAAAACCTTGAATGCACAGGGAAATCCAAATAGGGCGAATAAACTTGTATAACATCTTCTTCGTTGTAATTTAATTTATTTTCTCAAGAATTTTCTAAGAAAACGAATAATTATATAAAAAAAAAAAAAAAATCGCGCGCATCTTTCATCGCAATGAAAAAAGATTCGATAGAAACAGAATAACAAATAAATAAACAAACGAACGAACAAATACGTACACTTTACCAAGAAAGATTTTAGTATACAAATTACGAATAAGAAATGACGGAAGAATAATAACACTGGTAAGATTCATCAGGTGATTCAATTTTGAATGAATGAATCATTCTTGTAAGCAATTTTTGAATTATAATGACGTCGCCGTTTTATTCAATGCCTTTTAGATTATCTTAATAACATGTTAGAGTCTTATTGGCGTTGTTTAAATTTAGGAGAATGATTTTGCAATCTATGTGTTGAAACTTAACCGACCTTTTCAAAAATTTGTTTAATCCACATAAATCAAACTGCGCCTGTGTGTCATGTGTGCACGCACGGTATGTGTTAAAATAATGGCGAAACTTCTTATCAGTCAAGTTGAATGAAATGAATTTTAAAATAATCTTATCTTATCAACAGTTTTATTTTTATTATTCATTTTTTTATTTTTTTTTTTTGGTATAATTCCAGATGATTCAGGTGATAGGGATGACAAGTCAGCAGCACCATTAATCGATATAGTACAAACAAATAGTAGTAGTAGTAGAATTCATAATAACAATAATGAGATAGATGAAAGGCATAATCGAAGGGACGAGGAAGTATTAAAAACACATCATTTTCATAATCAGCACCAATCAACAAGAGAACTTCCAAAATTTGTAAATAATAATACCAACAGTAGCGCAACATTTGATGATCTAAAGTACCTGCATAAAAAATTTAAACGACTCGCTAGTACGACACTAAATGATACAAATTTAGAAAATAACGGTTTAGTGAATAATAGTAATTTAATAGTGAATAATAGTAGTAATAATAATAATATCAGCCCACCATTATCAACTTTTACATCAACATCACAGTCGCCCCCCAGTGATGCATTAACAATTCCAACAACTACAGCTTCGACTACCACGCTAATATCACCTCCAAATATACAACATAATCAACACCAGAATTTTCAATACAGTGAGCCCGTGAACTATAATCAAGATCAATTAATGAACAGCACGAGTAACAGTAGCAGTAGTCCTAAATACAATGGACATTTAGAGAATCCTTATATTCATAATAGTACAAGTAGTAATCATCATAATGAATTGAGGTATAACGAACATAATACAGGGCAGCATACAATAATTAAACAACATATTGGTCAGACAGCCGCTAATAATGTAATTTATGTCTCTCTACGTCCTTCAAATGCGGTTCAAAACCTCTCATCTTCACAAACTCCATCGATATTATCACAACAAATTGATTACATAAAACAGGAGCAACCGCCCTCATTTGATGCTATTACAACGTCAGGTATGGGTATGATTGATAGTTATATCCATCAAAATCATTATCAACCTCATCATTTAACGAATGGTATTTTAACACATGGGAATCCTTCAGCATCATCAACAACTTTGATTTCTGCCCCAAAACAATCCAGTGCAATTTCGACCTCAGTACCACCTGAAGCAGTGGCCACAACAACACCATCAACTACAAATGGTCGGCATGTATGCCCATATTGCCAAATGAATTGTTCAAAACCGTCAGTCCTCCAGAAACATATACGAGCGCATACAAATGAGCGACCTTATCCATGTGGACCTTGCGGTTGTGCATTTAAAACGAAAAGTAATCTCTACAAGCATCAAAGGTAACCGAATCAGCTTGGAATTTTTTATCAATGCACATGTTAAAAATATATATTGTCATTTCAGATCCCGTACTCATACTCTTAGAACCCAAGGTGGTGAACCGCCGGATGATGATGTATCACAAGGTTCTGATCAAGAGCAAGATCAAGAACAACAGTATCATCAACTCGATGGTTTATCCCAACAACAGAATTCTACTATGCAAGTTGAAATGACGTTTCCGTCACAACAACTAAACCAGCAACCATTACAAAATCATCAGGTACATCACCAGCAACCTGCCCAAGAGAAGCCATACAAACCCAAATTTCACAATGCATATAAACCGTATGGTGATCAAGGGAACAGTAATAGTAGCAGTTGTGGAGCTTCTGCAAAAGATGAAATGAAGCAACCAAATCATATTTCAACAACGAGTATACATTCGAGTGGAAATTCAGCAGCAACAATGAAACCTAACTCAAATATAGTCGTAAGTTATTTACGTTTCTTTATAGATTATCAAATATTAAATTCAATTTGTATCTTAATTTCAGTCAACACCGCCAAAAAATTTAGATTTTGCGTTACACATTACTAAATTAATCTCCGATAATGAAGCGATTGTCGAAGGTGGCAAACCGCCATTACCAAAGAAAACTTTAAAATCATTTCGTGGTGTAATTCCAGAAAATTCGAGTCCAAAATTGGCTCTTGCTTTATTGCAGAAAGAATTAAATGCAAACGCAGCAGGACATACGACTATTAACAAATTAAATGTTTCTACTAGCCGTACTCAGGGTATTCATTCAGGATATAATACGAATTATTCGAGTAATCCCGGTACATCGAACCAGGCAGCTAATAATACAGGTTCTAATTCAAGTCAACCACTGAATTTGACAAAAATTGTGAATGATAATGAAGCGACGCGAAAACGATGTTTTAGTGAAAGTTTTACGGGTCAAGATGTCGCTAATCATCCCCAAAACCCAGAACGGTCAATTATTAAAGATTTACTTTTGAATTCGAAAGGATTCGGAGCCGTAGCTGATAGTGAAGCAGCCGAATCACTGTATAACTGTCCCTTTTGTAAAATCAGTTTTCGTAATGCGGAAACTCTTAAGTATCATACAATATGTTATTGTCAAGGTAATCAAGCTAATAGTCCACAAAGTGCATCAGCCAGTCCAGCAGCCTCGCCATCACATCAGTATTTGAGAGCTCACTCAAATTCCGCAAGCTATAATCCAAATAGTTTGGCAAAATTGGCTAGCACATCGCTTCGTCAACACCCGTACCGGACGCCTACAAAATTATCTAACTTAGCAAAAGTTAATATAAAACAGACTCGTCCAAGACTCGAAAATATCGTTATAAATACCGTGAGCGAAAAACAGGAGGAAATTTTAAATCGAAATGTTGATATTGTGCAAGCGCCGTTACCTTCGCCCGGACCACTTTTGGGTAAAACTCGTCTTGTGGATTCATACTATAAAACATCAAATTTGATCGAGGAAAACACCGACGATGTGTCGGTATACGTTGTTCAAGCCAATCAGGAATGTAGTTCCTCCCCAATGGAAGTACCAAGTCATAATTTCGCTCTACCAACCATGATAAGCGAAGAGACTGTAATGTCTCAACGAAGAAATTCGAGTAATGTGAATAATTTTCAGATGTTTGGCGGCGAAGTTCAAGTAATCGAGAAGAAGAATGATTTGTTTCCGACCTATGGTGCAGGTGGTTCAGTAACCTCGTTATCACCTTCCGATTCCGAACCAAGTCCGTTACTAGTAAGATCAGGACTGTTTTCTGGTGGTTCTCTGCAATTACCACAAACTCCTAAAGAAAAAATTAATCGAACACCATTGACACCAAAACTACTTGGTACCCCGTCATTGGTTTCAGGATCGGTCACTCATTTTCAATTTCCACCAATTAATTCTATATCAGGATATAACCCGCTGACACTACCACCAATCACAATTTCCTCGATGTCATTACCATGTTCTACTCATGACGTCTCGACACCACCATCAAATCAACCATCGGCTATCATTCATGGTGGTAAAATAATACCATTCGTACCAGGAATTCCGGGACCAAATACTAATTCTTCATCAAATTTACTGCAGCATAGTCTAAATAATATAAGAGTAATCAGCCCTAACCGCTTAAAAAACGTCCCAAGTCCATTAACGTATACGCACGCTTCGAATAATTCAATGCATTCTGGATCATCAGTTCTTCGTATTAATACTGGGCTTCCTGGCACAAATATGCCCAATAATGTACTACCACGGACAATACCACATATTAAAATTTACGATGGCACTACAATTATTAGCGATGATTCAAAGATTAATAAAAAGCCACAAGTGAGTGGCAATAAAAATGGATTGCTAGTGACAACTGATAAGAATTTAATTTGGTCGCCAGCAAAACAGGAAATACAATCTAGTGCCAGCCATAGCACTAGAAAATTTAATTTTGCCAGAATGGCGGAAAACTTAAGTCCACGTAAAATAAATGCAGCATTGCCTCCGGGACGGTCTCCTGATGCGGAAATTCGCCATTTTAATTATGAAAATTTAATTGCAAAATCCGCAATTTTAATCAAACCTCCACCACCACCACCATCACCTGCTACTTATCATCATGAGCCAATAAGAAATTCACCGGTGACGCCAATTCATGTTGATGTTGATCCATCACCACCGCGATCACCACAACCACCAGTTAAAAATAAATTTCTTCGGCCCACATCGCTTCCATTGAAACCCGGTACTTTTATACAAAAAAAACATCATGGAATTACACCAACCCAAAACACAATGCCTCTTATTTCACCAGAAACTCCGAGACCATCAAAAAATTGTATCCAGCTATATTTAAATGGACACGCTTATACATATCTTGGTCTCAAATGTAGTACAAAGTTAACATATTGCACACTAAATCGGGCCCAACCCGTTTACATTGCAAACCAGCATAAATTGTCCATGTATAGTGAATGGCGGGTACAAACCGATTATGACCCACATCCGTTGGGACTTAAGCAGGATAAAGCTATGTCTTTATATGATTCGCGACATCGGCCTCTTACATATTCGGTCGCAAAGGATACAAATCGACTAGCATCACACAATACGTATTTAGTGCATTCGCAATCTACAATAATGACTCCATTCGAAAGTGCTATGCCTACATTAAAAGATGGTCAGTTCCCACATCATCAGGTTATGCAGATCGAGGTGCCACCCACACCACCGCCAGTATTAGCCCAAATTGAATCGTCTAATATGTATGGTACATCGACAGGACCGATCTCCTCATCCATCTCATCGTCGGTTGTGGGTACAATTCCTGGCGGCTATGAAAGCAATGAAGATTATACGTATGTACGGGGACGTGGGCGAGGACGGTATGTTTGTTCCGAATGTGGTATACGCTGTAAAAAACCGTCAATGCTTAAGAAACACATTCGTACGCATACAGATGTGCGGCCATATACTTGTAAAATGTGTTCGTTTAGGTATGTGTTTGCTTTAATGTAGTCTATTTAATATTTTAAGTAATTATAGCCCTTTAATGTATAGTTTCAAGACAAAAGGTAATCTGACTAAGCATATGAAATCAAAAACTCATTACAAAAAATGTATAGAACTGGGATTGAATCCAATTCCTATGCCGGGTATGGGCATGGATGATGATTCAAATGAAATGATAGATGATCAAATGTCGATGACCGGAAGCGGTCGTACTAGTACAATTCCAGAAGATTCAGATACAGATTCGGATAGTGATGGAGATGATGTTGAAAGTGAGAGTAGCGGTAAGTTAGCATCACATATTTTTCTACTATCATTTAAACTAATCAATCGTATCCGATTTTCCTAGATACCGATGAGTCAAAATCTAGGTTACTTGAACAGGAAGCTGCACACTGTTTAATTTCGTTATCGATGACACCTCCAATATCGTCTATAAGCACAACTAACGCATATAGTCAGCCGTCAATTGATACAATAGAAAATCGCCAACGATGTATTATTACAACATTTTCATCAGCGAAACCAAACGACTTCAATCTCCTTAAACATGATCAATACTATTCGAATCCGAATGTAAATAAGGTGTATAGTGTAGAGCGAAATGTGCCCCCGGAGGTAGTGCAAAGTGACGTTTTATCACCTGTAACTGATGATTTGATGCCAATCGATTTGACGAAACCAAAAGAGCGAGAAACACCGGCTATATATAGCAATCCTCATAGTTTAATACACCAAGCAACAGTTCAAATACGACCAACAATTTCTGAAGTAATTGAGCCAATCGATCAAACTCGATTTATCACATCGCTCGTATCGATAATGGATAAAATTCCTACGTCCACTACTAATATTGACAACAGTAATATTTTACCAAATCATATTGACGAAAATAAATTATTACATCAATATTTAACGGAGCGGGCGCTGCAAGACTCGAAAATGAAGCAGTCCCAGATGATAAAGAAGCTAAATATTGTAGAAAGCTGTGAAACAACGAATACAAATAGTAGTGAGGGTGTAATTGGAGGCAATGGAATCATTATATTAAGCCAGCCTTCAACACCTCTAGCATCGACGCCAACTAATTCGGAATTTTTTAGTGTTACCTATGATGAAAAAACCACGGGTAGTTGTGAAAATGATTGTGAAAAACAATCAAATCATAGTGAAAATGAAAAGGAGCCGGTAAATGCTTCGAGTATGGAAACATTGGCTGAAATAGCGGCAAGCTCTGTAAAATTAGATGTATCCAATAATTTAAAATTTCTGAACATCAATGATAATGCTAAAACAGTGGCGTCGGAATATTTAAAACTTGCCTCGAACGAAACTAGGCGTCAAGCAAAGATTTCGGTCAATGAAGACGAAGAGTTTAACAATAGTGAATCGGACCAAGATGATTTATCGAATAAAATGTCAAACACGAATTTAGTACGAAAAGTGGTGGTCGGTGAAGACGGTTTTAAGAATCCCGTTGTTGAAAATACGCAAATTCCTTATACACCACGACTTCCTGAAGACGGTCGAGCCGTTTGCAAGGTCTGCTCGAAAACATTTCAAAAAGAATATCATTTGCTATTGCACTACAATATTCATTATATTGAGCGTAAGTTTCGTTGTGAACCTTGTGCCAGTAGTTTTCGTACCAAAGGTCACTTGCAAAAACATGAACGTGGTGTTCAACATAATACTAAAGTTTCAATGACATCGACGTTTGGTGTGGCAACCACGTCAAATCCTCGACCATTTAAATGTGGCGATTGTGAAGTAGCGTTTCGTATACATGGCCACTTGGCTAAGCATTTACGTTCGAAAAGTCATGTCATGAAATTGGAGTGCATTGGAAAATTACCGTTTGGTATGTACGCCGAAATTGAACGTGCCGGTGTTAGTCTAACCGATATTGATACAACTAACTGTGATAACTCATTGACAAGTTTATTATTGCTTGCCCAAAAATTACACGATAAAGATCCGAATATATTTGGTAATTGGACTCCTGATGCAAATAATATTTCGATTCTACAACAGCAGCAGCATCAACAACATCAGCAGCAGCAGCAGCAGCATCATAATAGTAATAAGAATAGTTATAGTAATAATGATACAGACAGTGATGATAGTGATAACCAAATTGATGAACAAAAAGATGAAATTAATAGTCTAAGTCGTAATATGAATAGTACCAGTCGAAATGTTGGTGGTGGTGGTGGATTAATAAATAATATTAGTAATAGTAATTCTATTCTAAGTGGTGGAAATGGTGGAGGTGGTGGTGATTCAGCATTTTCATCGGACTCAAGTACTGGTTCGATAAAACGTAAAATCGATCAAATAACTGGAAGTCTAGATCCTCTGCTTATCGGAAGCGACGAGCAAGGGTCATCACCATCATCATCATCGCTAAATATCGATCATAAAAGACTTAAAACACTAAGTGACATCTAGTGCCAAATTTTTATTTTTTATATTTAATTTCGTGCAATTATTTTTTAAATAATATTTTAGTTTTTAATACTTAAAAAGCAGCCATATTATTGTATAAAGTAATTAATGCTAATATTTTTTTTTATAAAACTTTAAAAGCAACAAAAACATGTTTCGGTCATTGTTGTGGTTGCCATTGTCTTAAATCAATTTTTTTTGTGTACATATAATTATATAAAATATAAATTTTAGTATATAAAAAAAAATATAATATATATATACAAATATATAAATTACATTATTTTATGAAGTATAATAATTTAATTTAAATACTATTCAAAAACAAAAAGAAAATCCAGTTAAAGCCATATTTTTACTTTACACAATACAATAATTAAATAGAACTATATTCTAGTGAACACCAACCGTAAAAATTATAAATGTAGTTGGATTTATATATTTTATATTATATATAAATTGTTTTTAAAATTTTATTTTAGAAATATATTATATAAAGTTCAGGAAATTTCATGTATCCGATATATTTTGTGTTCTGTATGTTTTAAATATGGGACAACAAAATGATTTTTAATAATAATTGCCATTAAAAACGATTGCAACAAAAAAAAAAAAAAAAAATATCAATTAAATATTTAAATAGAGGTATATTTAATAAATTAGGTGGATTTTTTTGACAAAACTTTTTTTAATATACCTTTCTTAAAAAATCTTAACAAAATGGGCCAATTTAATTACGAAAATGAACAACATCATATATTTAAATATAGTGAAAAAGGCATTTATAATATAATATACACAATCTAAATACAAAACATAATTATATATATATATATATATATATATATATATATATATATATATATATATATATATATATATATATATATATATATATATATATATATATATATATATATATATATATATATATATATATATATATATATATATATATATAAATATGTAACTGCCACCAAGAAAAGTGAATATGCTTCCTCATAAGTTTTGTGCCAAAAACCACAGACAGCACTAATTGGAAGACTCGCCAGAAAATACATATTAAACATATATCTCACCTTTTAAAATAAACTGAATAAACGTTCTAATTCTAAATTTCAAAACTTTAAACTAAAATCGCATATCAGTAAGTGATTTTTAACACAAAAAGTAAAACATAGAAATATATAAATATATTTATATTAATTATATATAAATATATATTATTTTATATATAAAATGTCTTCCATATCAAAACAAGTAAAAATGTAAACAAAAATAAAAAAAATTAAATAAAAATACATAAATATATATATATATATATATATATATATATATATATATATATATATATATATATATATATATATATATATATATATATATATATATATATATATATATATATATATATATATATATATATATATATATATATATATATATATATATATATATATATATATATATATATATATTATATATATATATTTATATATACATATAAATATATTATTATTATTATTATACAATAAAATTTAAAATATTATTACAAGTAATTATGAAGTAAATTAACTTGAAATTATTTATTAAATAAATAAAAGAATTATATATTGAAAATGGTTTCTCTGTGATAATATACAAACATCAGATAATCAGTTGCGGCGACGGGTTTTACGGCTTACAGAACAAAACAAAGTACCAGATTTCGATGGTTAACTATTGCTTGATGATAATCCATTTTCAGGAATCTCTAAGCTTTCAAGATCAGCAACATTTTCAACTATAAATATAAGCAACTAAGCAACGTTGTTGTGCTCTTAAAAAATGAAACGAAAATTTAAATAAGGCTTGCAAGTTAAGGAATCTGCGGATAATCCTCACTTTCAGACTAGCAATGAGGCAGACACAATTGAAAGATTTTATACTGATGAAGAAGAACAGATGGGTCTTAAAGATTGGGTCTTAAAAAAGAAGAAAAGAAGAGTGCCGAAGTCGTCTCAGGAAAGTGGTGAGAATAAACAAAACGTTCTCTCAAATACTGACGGAAGTAGTTGGAACACAACGAACAGCACTTGACAAAGTTTAATAACTAGATAAAGCCATTGATAAAGAATATAGAATAGCATCACTTAACAATGATGTATGGTAAATTAATACATCTGATTCTGAGACGTACACACCTTTGGCTACAAAGCTAAAGAATGATTTATTTAAAATGTATGGCCTATTTTAAGATAAGGGCCTTCATCCAAATAGGCAAGAGATTAAAAATTAAAAATGCATAAAACATTCTCAAGGGAAAACTTTAAAAGTGAATCTGAAGGAAACACGACTAAAAGCAGAAAAGCATTCTCATATATTGTAAAACAATAAGTTTTAGTGAGAAATAAATATACTATCTGAAATATAATAAATATAATATCAGCAAGCCATTTTACTAAAACATCATTTACTAAAATACGTGTATTGCAGTTATCACGCCATCCATCCAGAGAAAAGTGAGAGGAGGTCCAAATATATTTGTAAAAGAAAACATCAAATATCATAAAGGAATAAAAGTAGAAGAAGAAATTATGCAATGGCCACTACCAATGTTTAACTATAAACAGCAAAAATAATGATTCCTTAATCTAATATCCTCCGTACGGAGCTATTTTCCGTACGTCAAGCATCAACATCCAAATAAAACACCAGATCTCATAGCTTTTTCCGTAACTAAAGGGATATCGGAAAACTACATGTTCATAGAAGCAGCTTGGGATGAGACGCCTCTTAATAAAAAAAACTCAAACATATATTAACTACTCTTTGGAAATTAGAGAACTATCCAGAAAAAAACTTGGCAGAGAAATCGGGCTACACAAAGAAAAACAATACTCAAATTGATTGTAGAACTTGGGTTTGAAGCGCTTCAAACATAACTAAGTTCCACACCAATGGGAAGTGGCAGCAGTGATAAGATACCAAAACCAAACAAATCACCTAACGATAATAAAATCGTGTAGGATGATTTCTTTGCCTCAACTATTTCGAAATTATTCGAAAAATTACTGCTTATGCGACTGAAATTTAAGCATAGAACGAAGATATCTTATTCCTTCTCTCCAAATCAGCTACAGAGAAAAACATTCAACCTTGTCCACAGAATCAGAGACATAATTGAAGATTTGAGTAAAGCAAAAAAATATGTTCAAGTATTTTCGTGCTGATTTGGTTCGAGTTATGAGCCAAAGAAAAAAAAAAGAAAATTTGTTTAACACGCCTAGTCCATCTAAAGCAAAGGAACCCAAAGAAACAAAATTAGTAAACGAACATGAACATAAACCAACTAAGAAAATGTATCAACCACCACCGGTAAATATCGTGAAATGAAAGATTACGGCTTTGAAGCAACTGAAGCATCAATTAAAATGAAGTTATGTAAGAAAATATGGAAAAAATATACCAAATAAAAAACATTTTTGGCTGCAAAGTTGATATACAGCCACCGAGAAAATCATAACTTATTCCTCAATGTAAAAAGTGTCAATCGTATGGGCATAATCAAGCTTATTGCTTCAAAGAACCACGCTCCGTAAAATGTCTTGGAAAACACCCTACAACATCTTGTAATTAATTAAAAGAAACAATGTGTACACTACGGAGATGATCATCCAGCTAGTTATAGAGGATGCACAGTAGCAATTGAATTGCAGAAAATTAAAGACAAAAACATTCACGGCAAAAACAAAGCACACAGAAACAGTTATCAGCCTAATCGTTATTTAAGTAACATGAAAAATAGTAAAAATATTGCAGTTACATCTAGTGCAGCTGTAGATGTAATATTCACATATGAGCAAGTAGCAGCTAATGCTCCGAATCAAGAAAACTTAAAAAATCGCTCTTCAAGTATTAATGAAACTTGTCAAGTGATTCTAAATAAACTCAATTCATTTGACGTGCGATTACAATGACTTGAATATAGCAATAAGAGAGCTATTCCTAAACAAAGAAATGTGTAAATACTAATAATGCCAAAGGGCTTCAGCAACATCAGTTTTAATTGCAGTTAGTTCTAGATACACAAAAGATTGATATTTTGTCAGAGACACATTTTACCAAAGAATCATTTATTAATTTTAGAAGATATAAAGTTTACCATAAAATACACCCAAGCAACTCAGTCAGAGGTGGAAGTGTCATAATAAAGAAAAATATAAAACATTTTAAAAAAGAAAAATACCACAGATGAAATCCAAGCTCTCCGACCGTTGCTATTGAAAAGACAAAATATACAGTGGCAGTTACAGGCTAGTATTGCTCGCCAAGACATTCTCTTAAAAAAATCAATATAAAGAATTCTTTAATTATATGGGAAATAGATGTATCGCAGGCGCTGATGTTCTTAGCATTATATTCTTAATGCTAAGAATATTTATTGGGGGTCCAGACTAATAACGACCTAAGGAAAGGAACACCTCAAAGCATTACATTTCAATGGAAGAATGCCACGCAATGAACACAGATCACTCACCTATCACTTCAATATTTATTGAAGACATCTTACAAAAACAAAAAACAGCCTATCTTTATAATAAGCACACAGATTGGGACTAGTTTAGAGTTTGTTTAGATAAAAAAATACAACTTATGACTCCAACAGAAAACATAGATGAACTAAATACGTAAAGCAATTTGTTAAAGACAGTCAGCAATCAGCATAAGAAATCACTACTATAATAAAAGATAAATCTACAAGGCAAAATCATCCTCAAGAAACAACTGATCTATTGCGAAGGAAAAGATCAGCGAGAAATAAATGACATCAAACCAGAGCTCCCGAGGATAAAATAGTAGTAAACAATTTAAAAAAAATTATCAAGAGAGATACATAAATTTTTCATAAATTTGTCAAACAGCCATTTATCCGAATATTCGTTTAGGAAGGTAACCAGAAGTCTAAAAATACCTATTACCCAACAGCCTCTAATTAAAATGTATAGATGGAAATTGAGCAAAACAAAGCATATTTAAACCACTAAGCAGTCAACGAAGATGAACTCTCGATAACGCTCGAATTTGACGATATTAAGAGTGCGTCGTGTTCTGAAATTATAGATATAATAAATAAAAAGCTGAAAAATGGAAAAGCGCCCGGTTTTGACTTAATAACGTGAAAGGTGCCTAAGGAACTCTCAAAAACTGTAATTATTAAGCTCACTAAATTAATAAATGCAGCTTTAAACTTAAATACGTAAGCAAGGTTTGGAAAGTGGGTGAAGTTATAACATGATTATCAAACCTGGCAAACCACCACAGGAAACAAAAGCCTGCCTAAGGTTCATAAATCGGATATGCCTATTCGACCGATGATAAACTTTACATCCGCTCCCACGTACCGGATAGCGAAACGCGTTAATCAGTATCTAATGAATAAACTTAAGCTGGAAAACAACGTTTCGTTGATGAACAACCTAGAACTTGTAAACAGAATTGAATCAGTTAAAATCCCTCATGGTGCCAGACTGGATTATATCAAGATATGTCTTGATGTTACTTCGAACATCAAGACATATTCTATGAACAGCAAGGAAATATTGGCTAAAGCTCCCGATAAAGGGCTTCCCATGGGTAGTCACCAATTTTCTTAAATCACTTAGAGAATTAGAAAATATTGAGTGAGAGTAACCCTTATAGGAACTGTGTGGTATACTGGCATAGATATGTATATGATGTACTTACACTGTTTAGAGCAACCAATCGGCGATTGAAACAATTTAACGACTATCTTAACAATATACATAACATCAAGTTCACTTTGGAAACTGAAGAAAATAATTGTATTAATTTCCTGCATATAACGATTCGGAATGAAAATTATGAACACACGCTTAAAATCTTCAGAAAACTAGCAGAACCGGACCACACAATCCATAACGACTCGCACCATCCACAACAACATAATATTGCGGCATACCTGCACATGATCAACAAACTGAATACAATACCAATGGACCAAGAAGCCTATATAGAGGAACTAAATACTATTAAACAGATCGCTAGGGCCAACGGGTTTCAACCAGCAAGGAAGGACCTATTGAACAGAAAACACAATAGCAAGAAACTTAACGAACATTATACTTCCCTGGTAGGGAAAGACGACAAAGGCAACAAATACGACAAATACACTACATTTGACTACGACCGGAATACAGCAAACATCATAAGGAAAGTACTGAAAAATCATGGTATAGAGACAGCATTCAAAACTAGCAACCAAATAGGACAAAGACTGAACCGAACAAGAGCGTCTTCTCAAAAAACGGAGGTTTATAGACTGTCATGTGATGACTGTGATGGGTTCTATATAGGCCAAACCGGTAAATCTTTCGCAATTTGGTTTAACCAACATGTGAAAGTAATCAGCAAACCAAAAATAGACTCAAACTACCCACAACACATGACTGACAATAACCACAAAAACACAGGCATTAACGAAAATTTGAAAGTGTTGCATAAATGTAAAAAAGGTAGCATTATGACAACACTGGAAGATTACGAAATGTACAAAGAAAGACATAACAAGGACATAATAAACATTCAGGTACAGACTAAAATCAACCACCTTTTTTAAAGAATAATAGAAAATGAAAATAGAACAAGGAGGCCGAGCCAAAATCATACCTGAAAAAGGTATATAAGAACATCACGGATATTCTAAATTAAAAACAATAATTGCTGTAGTTTCTCCATGTGTTTTGGGACCCCTTTCGTACTTATTGTTTACTAATGATATACCAAAACCAACGGCAGAAGGAAACATACTTGCCACATTTGCTGATGATATCGCTATCATGACATTAGGAAAGAATGTTGAAGATGCTACACTTAAACTACAAGCAAGTATCGACAAAGTTCATCGCTGGACTATAAAATGGCTTTACAAAAAAGTAAATTATAAGCCAGTATTTATAAATATATGAAGCAAATTCCATACGCTAATACAGCCAATTACTTAGGGATGACACTAAATGTTAAACTACGATGAAAAGCCCATATTAAAAGGAAAAATCAAGAACTACGTCTAAAACTCCATAAAATGGATTAGCTAATATGCAGACACTCCCAACTGTCTACTAATAATAAACTATTGCTTTATAAACAAATCTTAAAACCCGTGTGGACCTATGGAATACAGCTCTGTATCAACATGATTAACGATATCCTCGAAGTTGCTAAGCTTCGGTTTTCCTATCTGTCATCAAATGATCTGAATATCTTCGTTTTCATAGTTCCCGATGGGACCATAATTAGTAAATCATCTTTGTGCTTTCTATAGAGGACGTCATTGCTCATCTAATTTTACGTTTGATTTTAATAATATTGAGATCAATACTCTAACCAATACAAAATTGCGCTCAAATGTATTATTTTCTAAGACCAACATATTTTCCTACTTAAGTAGTCAACATGCCTCATTTTGTTCCCTTTCCGAAGAATTATATCATAGTTATAATTCTCCAAAAATAAATTCCACCGACTTATTCTTTGATTATTGTCCTTCTTCCCAACAGTTTGTTTAAATGCATTACAATCTGTTAGAATCCTGAACTGAATACCAAGCAAATAGAATGTAGCCGTTTAATTGAAGAAATCATCGCCAGAGCCTCTAGTTTAAAACTATTATAGCTAGATTCCACAAATATGGTTCTTGGACTGTAAAAAAAATCCTGTTTTGAAAATAAAATCTCAGCTGATGCATCGCAATGCAACTTCATATATGCAGTTGGGGAATATATACTTAATATAAGGTGCCGTAATTAAAGCCAACTTCAAATTAGGCCAAATCCTTCTATTCACTTTAACCCGAGTTTTAAATGTTGGATCTTCTATGAAAATGTCGCTTAATGGTTTAGAAATAATTGCAAAATCCTGAATAAATTTTCGGAAGTTACTGACAAAACCCATAAATCGTTTAAACTCTTGAACACTTTTGGGATACCCAAATTTTTTGAAACTCGCTATATGATCATCACTAGGCGATATTACTTCTTCCGTAACCAGATAACCTAAATAAACTACCTCCGTCACTAAAATTTTGCTAATTTAAGAAAAATACAATTTAAAATTAGGACTGTAAAAACTTCCTCCAATCTTGAAAAGTGTTCATCCAGTGTGGCTGTTGATCATAATATCGTCTATGTACACCATATACTTTACCTGCTTCAAACAGTTTAGCGAATGCCTCGATTATGTATCTTTGAAACGCTGTCGGAGCGCTGCTTAAACATAAATGAACTCATATTGGCCAGTTGGTGTTGCAAAAGTCGTAAATTTAATAGTCTCTTCGTTAATTTTGATATGATCAAATCCATATTTTAATCGAGTAGAGAGGAATACTCCCTTCCTCTTAAGCCACTCATATCATCTTCTATGAGTGGGAGCGGAAATCTATTTTTCACAGTGGATTTATTTTCTCCTTGTAATCGGTACAAAATTACAAAGTCGACTTTCACCAGTTTTCTTTTTCATAAAACCAAACCATTTGAGGTGGTTAATTGTTTAACAAACAGCGTCGTGCTGATTAAAATCCAAACGATAAATTCATGGATTAATATCAGATCTAAATTACTCAATAGTTCGAGAGACTAGATTATAATATAAAAAAATTAAAAGTAAATAACAACATTTAGCCAAGGCAGATTGCATATTGTTCGCCAAGAGGCCATGCAAGATTTCCATCAAATTATAACCAACCTAGCATCAAAGTACTGAACTTCAAAAAATTGACTCAGATCATGCCAGAGAAACTTCTAGAACCATGAAAAAGAAGGACATTCAAATCTGCTGTTTTACCCAATTTAAAAGTACCTTACGTAGTCCACCTATCGCTGAGTACGAAACCTATTTTATTTAGAGTTCAGTGTGTACTAAAAGAGGGGTCGCGCGAACACTTATTATTACTATTAGAAAACTATTAAAAATAGAAGGTTAAAAAAACTGAACCAAAACTGACCATAGGCGATCAGCCATATTGTGAAACATAATATAAAATTTAAAATAAATTACAACCGATAATAAGAAGGTGGTGTTTTGATGAAAAGTAAATATTGTATTTTAAATGTTGGTAACACTGTATTGTTACATTCATGTATTTATATTGTTACTATCTTCAGTCTGTAAATAAAAGAAACCTCTGTCACTTCCGCTTTAGTTGCAACAAGAGCAAGTTGTGTTTTATTTCGATACGACAGAAATCAGTCTTATCGAAATAAAAATAAGTGAGTAATTTCAAAATAAAAGTAATTATCATCCATCATGGCGATGTCAACGATACCATTCATCGAGAAGCTGAATGGCCGATAAAACTTCAATAATTGGAGTTTTGCAATGAAGGCATACCTTCAACATAAAGATTTATGGTCATGTGTGCAAGAAGAAGTTGACACAGAAGATGAAATTAAAAAAGCAGCCAGAGACACAAAGGCTAGAACAAAAATAATAATGATGGTCACTCAACAGCACTATGTTCATATTCGTTCAGCCAGTACTTCAAAAGAAGTTTGGGAGCAATTACAAAATGCATTCACAGATAAAGGATTGTCAAGAAAGGTTGGTCTAATGCGGAAAATGATCATGACGAAAATGATTGATTGTAAATCAATGGAGAAGAACGTCACTACCATTATGTCAACTGCACTGATGCTAAATGATATTGAGTTTGTAATAAGTGAAGAATGGTTAGGCACATTTCTTTTGGCTGGATTACCTGATTCATACAAGCCGATGATAATGGTAATCGAGAATTTGGGGGCTACTATAACAGGAGATTTTATAAAAACAAAATTACTTCAAGAAGTGAAAGTGAAAAAAAAATACCGCGTTTTTTTCAAACAACAAAACATATTACAAGAAGCCTAAGTGTTGCCACAATTGTATAATGAACCGGGCCATTCCGCTAGTAATTGCAGAAAACCAAATAAACTACAACAACAAATTAAACCAAACAGTGAAAGGTCGTTGTTAAGTATATTCGCCGCGAATGATAAATTGAATGATAAGAGTTGGTAAATCGATTCAGGAGCATCGGCACATAAAACGCAAAATGATCAGTTAATGACTAATGTCAATTGTGGTGCATCAAATGCAGAGGTACTAACAGCCAATAATCAAAAAATTTATGCGATCGGCATCGGTGACTGCAAGTTGTCTTTGATTGTTTATAACGAAGTGTCAAAAGTCAACATATCAAATGTTTTGCACATTCCATTTCACTTATTGACAGCAAATAAGTGAAATGGTGAAAAATGGCAAGCTTGTTGTTTTTGATCAGCGTGGATGTCGAGTTTATGATTCTAATGAAGAATTGTTGGCGACAGCTACTTTAAAAAATGGGATTTACAAACTAGACATTGAAAGTTCTAACATCCATACGTCACATTATCTGCGAAAGGACGTAAAGTTGTGGCACAGACATTTGGGTCATATGAGTGATGGCTATATGAAAAAATTAAATCTTATGAATACAAATGACAACGAAAAATGTGAAACGTGTATCAGGGGTAAGCAAACCCGATTACCCTTTCCAGATAGTGGAAAGCGAGCGAATGAACTATTAGAGCTGGTGCATGCAGATCTATGCGATCCCATAGAAGAAGTTTCGCTTGGCTGTCCGAAATACATTTTCGTCCTCGAAGATGATTTTTCACGAAAAATTTTCGTATATTTTTTGAAGTTTAAATCTCAAGTGTTTAACGGTTTTGTGGAATTTAAGAATTTGGTTAGAAACCAAACGAACGAAAGAATAAAAATTTTACGCATTGACAACGGAACAGAACTCTGCAATAATGAGATGGATAATTTTCTTCGAAAGTTCGGCATCAAAAACGACACCTTACACTCCTGAGCAAAATGGAAAGTGTGAACGGATGAATAGAACTCTTATCGAAAAAGTCAGGTGTATGCTTATTGAGGCCAATCTTTCGAAAAAATCCATTAATGTTATACATGTATTGTCATCTTTTTATGTTTTGCTACAAAAAAAACTTTTCATCTTGTAAAAAGCAAGATTATCTTTTTTATAACAGTTTTTGGGTTTGGATCTCGGGTTTCATCTTTTATTTTTACAAGAGGAATGTTTTTTCGGTTTGGCTTGCATAATTTTATAATCTAGTGTCTCGGTTTTTTTCAAGATGAAAAATTTGTTGAATGTAAAACGGCTATTACATGAATACAAATTTAAAACCATAAGTTCCTTTCCTTATATAAGTAAAAATTACCTTAAGAAAATGGTCAACTAATATTAATTTTTTAATTTTAATAATAGCGGCCGATTTACATACATGGAATTTTTCATCTTGGAAAAAACCGAGACACTAAACCAAAGAAAAATTTCTTCTTGTAAAATAAAAGACGTAACCCGAGATCCAAACCCACAAAACTGTTATAAAAATATAAATTTGATTTTATGATAAAATGTTTTATCTTTCTGTAGCAAAAATTATAAAAAGATTACAAAACATTTGTAAAATTAGTTTAATATACTATGTTTTGGTTACTCACACAAATAAAAACCAAATGTTATTGCAATTTTTGTTTTTATTTCAATTTTACAAAATTGATTTCAAGATCATCTTCTTCAAAATTTGTTGAATATAAACCAGAGCTATTAGAATTCATACTTACACATATAAGAAATAAAAGTTGACTGGAATTCAAACTAAGAACATTATTAAAACTTTTGGACCCTACTGGAACCTAGCTAAAGATACTTCTGATTGTTTAATACTATGTTTACACCACTACTTTAAAAGTACGAATGGTGTAAACGCAAAGTACTTTAGTACATACTTTTTTGCTACTTGAATAAAGTATGTATCAAAAAAGTATTGAGGCAATATTTTGTTGTTGTTTAATTGTCATGCGTTAAGAATTGATTTTCTTTCTTATTTTGTTTATTAATATTTTGGAAAGAATGTAAAAAAATTATATTTATAATTATATTAATTGATTATATAATTACATTATATTATAATATTAGATTAATAATAAATTAATTAAATTAGAATATCATCTGTCAAAACGATAAAGTATTATAATAAGGATTTACACCACAAAATACCAAAATAATATTATGTGGTGTAAACTGAACGTGAAAAATACTTTAATAATATAATAGTATTATACTATTAAAGTATGTTTTAAAGTACTGGTGTAAACATAGTATAAGCCTGAAAATCTTCCGAAAAAATGTTGCGCAATAAAATGGTATATGTCTTCACTAAATATTTACAAAATTGCTCAGCCCGAAAAATAATATAAAATAAAGTACTAGCTATCCCGAATTTTTTTTTTAAGTTATATCTAAATTTATATGATATTTTTTACTACTATTAAGGATGATTACGTACTTTTTAAATGACAAAAATTAAATTATTTAACAAAAATAGGTTCGTTAAATAATTACTGACCGTTTCACACAGGGAATGCTAGATATATCGGAGCTTGCCATTTGTATGATAAGACCATCCCTCGCCTACAACAATTACCTTATAACCATACGATGGGGACTAGTCAATTGGATTATAATTAACCCTAATCCCCAACGTGTGGTGATCTAGTAAATGGCTATAGATTAATTAAGGATGGTCCTTTCATACAAACACCATTTCCCAATATTTCTAACAACCCCTGTGAGAAATGGTACAGCAGTAATTATATATCATACTTCATGAAATCTATGAAATTCTGGGAAAATTGGCCTAGAATTAACCAGAATCCTAGCATAATAATTTAGTGAAGACACCTACCATTTTATTGCACAAAATTTTTCGGGATGCATTTTCGGGCTACATGGAAAAGAAGAAGTCTAATAAACAAAATAAACTGTTAGATAATGGAGATTTTTAATCTACTTAGTTCGAAGTCGACTGTGATTTTTGGGTTCAAAAGATGTTATCAAAAGTTGTCCAGACATGTGCAATGGTCAACCAATTTCAGCTAGAATGAATTTTAACTCCCTACTAAACGAAGAACGTAACCCACGCAATACTGTTGGCCAACCTTGACACAATGGCTTTTAAGGTACGATGTCACCATGTCATTAGCTTTAAAATTGTAAGGTGCTGTTATCCTCATCCAATTTGATTCTAGTTGAGACCACCGACCAAGAAGACAGCAAATGCAATGGTGATACATCACGTGTATATTTAAGTATTGCAAGAAACTTGATTTCGAGAGAAAAATAAAAAAATTATGTGTACTAAGGGCTATACGTTGATTTACACTTTTAATCTTGTCTATGTTGGATTTCGTATTAAGTCTCTTATCAAATGCAAACTCGAGATCTAATCAAAAGCACCCGAATTGTTGATACGGTCTGGGCCGTCAATGTTTTTTTACGTTAATCCCTACAATATTTTTTGGGGTCGAAGCTCACTCAACTCTTTCGTGATTCATTTAACGTCCTAATTTTTCGCCGTCACCAGCCAAATCGAAGACACACGAATACAGGTTCGCTTTGAATATCCATCTGCTCATTCGTAATCAAGTAATCCAGTGATGTCAAATAAAATTCCGTTTAAGAGGAGTTGTAGCGGTTTAACTTGATATTTATTTTATTAATTACTAACAATTGTAATAATTTAAATATTTTTTAGGTAAAAATGTTACAAATAGTTCATATAAAGATGATCATATCTGATCAAAACCATTTAAAAACATAATAACATGCTCGTACAATAAAACTTTTCCGCTTGATAAAGCATTACACACAATTGACAGTTTTGCTGAATATAAATGGATACTAACCTAGATCGGTTCGCCGCTCTGTACTTTAAAAACATCGCACAATATATATTGACAGTATTAACCATACTATTATTTTGCCATGGTACTAGAATCCATCCACCATCTTTCATTTTTCATTAATTGACAAGCTGAAATCTTGTTGTATGTTGTCTTGCATTTTTTAATTATTTAATTAAATAAAAACTCTTTTTAATTTACTTTAATCATTGAATAATCATAATTTATGTAATCTTCAATAAGGTAATAGAATTCAATTGTCTTTTAATTTTAAAATGATATAAAAAATGTGTTGTCAAACTTTTGGCGACTAGAATTTTTTTTTGGGTACATCAATATGATTGAGTAGCGAGAAGAGTGGAAAATCAATATTATATTTTACAAGACAAAAATAAAATCGATGTAAAATCATTTTTTGACATTTATATGTAACAATATTAATAAATAAACCCACGAAAACCGTAAGGAATCATGTCAAAACGATCCGCGGAAGAATTTAATGCCGGAAGCAATGCTGGGGCTGCAGGAAATCAGCCACCAATCAAAAAGGTTCATTTCGAACCCCATTTGATTGGCCCCGTTTCGACCCTAGAAGAAATGGACATCAAAGTATTACAATTTCAAAATAAAAAACTTGCACAGGTATGAAATACAAGGTTTGTGTCATTTCAACAAGACACGACACAATTTTACAATTATGTATCGACATGCATATGGTTTACTTTATTTATAGCGTATCGAGCAAAGAGTACGATGTGAAGGTGAATTGAGGCAACGAATCGAACAACTTGAGAAACGACAAACTCAAGACGATGCTGTACTGAATGTTGTAAATCGATATTGGAATCAATTGAATGAAGACATTCGTGTTCTGCTTCAGCGGTTTGATGCCGAAACGGCTGATGAATCCGAAAACAAAAGTAAATGCAATTTGACATTTTCGAAATATCCATTTAAATTAATTTAATTCTTAAAATTATTTGAATAACAGATGAAATGGAAGTAACTACATCATTTTTGACCCAACTTTCGACATGGGACAAAGAAGAATTAGACGATAAATTAGCTAATCGTGTCCAAGTTTCAAAGCGTGCCGTAGCCAAAATAGTTCAAGTAATCGATCGTTTGATGCAACGTAATGAAAAATTAGTTCATGCAATGAAAGGTGAAAGCGAGGATGGTGATGAACCGCAAGTTAACATTGAGGAAACTTTGCGACAAACTCACATTGAAGTTATGGATGAAAATAGAAGTTTACAAAATTTAAACACATCATTGCACGAAAGATATCATACGATATCATTAAAAATGTCTGAACTGCAGGTAAGTCTATTTTTTATTTATGAATTTTGGATTAAAGGCATAATTTACACGTTGGTTAGATATGTCCGAATGATATGTAAAATAATATAATTTTTCCACACTGGCACCTTTCGCTGTTACTTTGATTGTTGTTTTAAAGATATTGGGTACTCATTTCCTACTTATTAGTTCTTCAAATTAACATGTGTTGTTAGCTGTTAGTTTTGTAAAACTATCGGTAAAACGATATACAGATATTATGTTAATCTCGATCACTCTGGGTTGGTTTAGTTAAATAAATGAGCAACTTTGGCAAGCTTTAATCAAACACCAAAAATAATTTCAAATTACAGTTACCCGGCAATTAAATAAAATGCAGCAAATTGTCTGATTTTGAATTGAAATTTCACATAGTTCCATTGCGTTTGGAACTTAATCATTCATATCACTTTGCCATAATAATCGACAAAAGTCAAAATGATAGTTCCACAAAATATCGTTACTGATTATCAAGAGCTCCTTTTCAATCCCTGAAAATGGTTTATTTTTAATATTTGTCTAGCAATGATGAATTCCTCGAAAGAATGGTCTTCTCTCTATACACATCTCCGTATTTGTATCTGTCGTTATATGTGGGTAAATTAATTTCAGATGTATAATGAAATTCTTAGCTCTCTTTAATAGATCGATTAAATTATAGTCATGTGTACTATAAACTAAAAATAATGTAACCATCTAGGGAATAAACAGCGAGAGATTTCCATAAAACACTATTTAAAAAACAACAATCCTGACACTCCCACTGTTTTATTGAATATCAGAATCCTCTTCAAGTTTGTAGCATATTCTGTTGCGATGAATTTCGAAGCTTCTTCTTTCCAATGGTTTGGTGAGGATATCTGCTGGCTGTTCCTTGGTGTTGATGTATTTGAATTGAAAAACTTTCTTGTCATACTGTTCTCGGATATAGTGATATTGTACGTCAATATGTTTACTTCGTTTGTGAAGAACAGGATTTTTAATCAATTCAAGTGTACTTTAACTGTCAATATAGAGAGTTGTAGCAATATTTTGATAAGGATAGATCTCTTCGATTAGCTTTAAGAACCAAACTATTTCTTTGACTGTCTAAAAGGCTGCAACGTATTCCAAATAAGTGGTAGAGATGGCGACTGTAGACTGTCTTTGAGAACACCAGCTAACAACACATCCACTCCAAATAACTATAAATCCTGTAGTTGATTTGCGTGTTCCAATATCTCCTGCAAAAT
This sequence comes from Tipula confusa, assembly GCA_963556175.1. Taxonomy (NCBI): domain Eukaryota; kingdom Metazoa; phylum Arthropoda; class Insecta; order Diptera; family Tipulidae; genus Tipula; species Tipula confusa. The sequence goes on from OY744477.1 coordinate 126,182,015, forward strand.
CTGCATCACTGTAGCCACATAAGGATAATGTTTTCTGCTTCTTAAAGTGCAAACCATAATCAACAGTTACTTCATTATTCTCTTGACTGCATTCCAATGGAAATTCGTTGGTTTTTCCATATATCGAACAACCTCGTACTTTTTGATAAATATAACAAGCTGCCCACAGCTTCTCTATAGGGAGCAGTGGTTAACTCAGTCTTCTCATCATCATTTAAATTTACATACAACTGTTGATGTGGTTCGGCTGGTATTGCAACAGCAATTGCATGCTCTAAATTAAATGTATTGAGAACTTTTCTTGTGTAGGCAGTTTGACATAAGAGAATAGAGCCATCGTTTTGTCTTTCAATCTGTAAACAAAGGTATGTATTAGCATCGTCAGAAGTGATATCAAATTGTTTCTCAAGTGCACACAAGAAATCATTCACAGTCTCTTCGTCGATTCCAGCTACTAGTCTATCATCTATATAGATGCTCACTACGAGTATTACCAGATTATTTTTGATTAACATGCCTATACAAGGATCAGCCATTGTTTGAGTCCATAGTATGTTAGAAAAACTTTTATGCTTTGGTTCCAACATCTAGACGATTGACGTAAACCGAATACACTTTTTAGTAGTTTACATCAAACTGTTTGAGTACTAAATTTTCTTGAAGGTCACTGTTAATAATATTCGGGTGGAGTCGAATCTTACTACAGGGCTAAAGGTTTCGTTGAAGTCTATTCCTTCACGCTGAGAGAAGTCTTTGGCTCGTAATCTGGCTTTAAATTTTTGTTTATTTCCATTCATATCAGTTTTTACTTTATAAACCCACTTATTTTCAACTATGGTCGAGTTCTTTGGTACTTCAACGAGCTCCCACACTTTGCTGGTTTTTAAGGAATTCATTTCCACCTCCATAGCTTGTTTCCACTATTGTGCATTCGTACCATTTACTGCTTGTTGAAAAGTCAGTGGTTCTTCTGGGTTTACAATGCAATAATCACATACATTATCTAAATCTACTTCGTAATCTTCCAATTTCTTGGGTTTATTTAGTTTGGATATATCTCTTAGTTGTATTCCTGTACTCTTTTCGGATTCTGGCGTACACAATTTCTCATTTTCTTCTGAATCAGATAATCGGTTAGGTAACTTAAGATTTTCTAAATTTTCTTCAATTTGCTCGTCATCTTTTCTTTCAGCCTGACTATTTTTGAATTATGTATTTTCTTCCTCAGGGAGATACAATAGTGCTTGATTTTGATTTTTTTAGTAGATTCCATTAATTTTCCTGTATAGATAATATGTTTTCTGACAAAAACATCGTCTTCCTCTGGAATCCAAACTCTGTTACCTTTTACAGTATCGCCGTAGCCTACACAGTAACCTATTTCCCCTTTTAGGTCAAGCTTCTTTACTTTATTTTCAGGCAATTTCACGTAAACTTTCTTTCCAAATATATGGAATTCCTGAATATCTGGTCGCTTGTTGTTCCAAATTTCATATGGTGATTGATTCTTAATGCTACTGCTTCCTGTGCAGTTCAAAATATAAACGGCAGTATTTACTACTTCTGCCCAGAATTTAAGATTAAATTTTGCAGCATGTAACATTCATTGTACGAGCAGCTTCTATAACCGTTCTGTTTTTGCGTTTTATTTTGCCATTTTGCTCAGGACATTAAACTACTGAATTTTGATGAGAAATTCCATATTATTTCATCAATTTTGTGACTTCTTGATTGGCAAATTCCAGGCCATTGTCAGATCTAAACATTTCTAATCCTCTGGGGTAATGTTTTTCTGTTTTTTTATATAGTCTTTTAGACATTCCAGGACGTCTGATTTTGCACTCAAGAAATATACGGTTCTGTAATGTAAATAATCACCCTTCAACAGAAGAAAATACTTTGCACCTGTGAATGACTTTTCTGGTAGCGGTCCACCCACATCTGCGTGGATTATTTGGCCAATGCGTACTGCTTTGCTGAGGAGAAGGTAGTCGATGGATTTTACTCAATGCGCAAGGCTCACAGACTATTTTGTCATCTCCTTTTGGATTAATGTCATAATTTTTTCAAATCTTTTTAATTTGAGTGTAGTTTTGATGAGCTAATTTTTGATGCCATTCTTGAAAGGAACTTTTCTCAGCAATACAAGCTTGATATTCTTCAACACTTTCTTTGCCATTTTCGATTGTCATTTCTAAATTTGTCATTACTAAATAATTTGTTTTGTCTCTCACCTACAGTTATGGTTTTGCCTTCTTTAACGAATTCACAAATTCTTTTATCAGCTTCTAGAGTTAAATTTTAAACAAGGCCACACCGCCAGAAAAGAGATTGTATTTCAGCTTAGACACGTAGAGTACATTTGAAAGGTGACATTCTGTCCATTTTTTTCCATTAAATGTTGAAATGTTTATGCTACCTCGACCTTTGCCTGAAATGATTTCTCCGTCTCCAATTTTATTTTAATGTCATCTTTCATTGGCGTGTAGTTTATGAACCACTCTAGTTTATGAATCATGTGATCGCTCGCTCCAGTGTCCATATACTAGGCCTCGACTGTAGTTTTCGCTGTCTTTTGTACTGAGGCAAATGCTTCGCTTATAAGAGCTTCACTTCTCTCTTCTCCTGAAACTTTGGAATTTTTAAATTTATATTGTTTATTTTCTGGATTATTCCAACATTCTGCGCCCAATGTACAGGTTTTTGACAAATATTACATTTTCCAGGTTTTCTTCTTGTATATTTTTGGTATATTCAGTATATTCTTAATATACTGAGTTTTTTGTTACCAATATTATTCTTGGAAAAATGATTCTTACTGCTTACTCTTACATTAGAAGCAAGTGCACTAACTTCTACTTCTCTTTGACTTTGTCTCATTTCTTCAATTATTAATCTTCAGGTTAGACTGGCTAACGTTTTATTGGTGGTAGCCGTTGATTCCCAGGCACTGATAAAATGGTCAAAATTTGGTGGTAAAGTTAGGAGAATTTTGGTCATTACTCCCTTATCTTCAATTTTCTCTCCCATTGCCTGTAGTCTATTAGATATATCTTCAATTTTTGAGATATGTGCTGCAATATCGTGTGAAAGATCTTTAGCCAATGTAAACCACTTTTGTCGTAAAATGTGGATTGTAGATTCTGATTTTTGTTCATATATATTGGTTAGCTTTTTCCACATTGCCTCAGAATCCCCCGAGGTCAAAATATGCATCATCGTTTGTTCAGATATTGGGTCACGATTATGCGTCAGCCCTTCGATTTTATTCCATTTACGTATCGCTTCGGCATTTTCCCTTTTCTCAGCAGCCGTCGCAGCTATGTTCACGGGTGCAGGTTGTTAGTTTGTGCCATTTACTATGTCCCATTCTTCAATTGACTTCAAAATTATCTGAATCTGGAATTTTCATAGATTCCACTTTCAATTCCTTGAAATTTGCTTACTCTGGACAATTCTGAATCCATCTTCTTAACAATTTTGCTCGACGGTTACAATTTCACTTCACACACGGCTGGATATAACCTCTCAAAATTTGTCTTATTTTCACTTCTATTTCCGAAAATATTACCCAAAACACGTTTCTGTGCCTATAACCTGTCATTATATGTGGAATTATGGGTAAAATAATTTCAGATGTGTAATGAAATTCTAGCTCTCTTTGATAGATCGATTAAATTAAAGATAGTCATGTGTACTATAAACTAAAAATAGTGTTGCCATCTAGGGAATAAACAGCAAGTGATATCCATAAAACGCTACTTAAAAAACAACAATTCTGACAGTATCTAACAATTTTTATATACATCAGTTGGCACGAAATTGGTAGCCGACTGATATGATCTCATATCTTGGATGACCCAAGCCCCTTCGAATTTGACTTCGGAACATCTTATGCGAATGTGTGCATGTTTTCAAGCCGGTTTTATATTGAAGAAAAAACGTCCTAATCACAATGAGATCGTGTGCGATTTCAAAGAGCATGACCCTTCTCCCATTATCGGTCGCTAGTCTTATGATTTTTACCAGCTCTATCATTAATGTTAGCCACTATTCTGATCATTGTTGTAAATTCTTGTAAATTGTTGTAAAGGAGGTTTTATCTTTGGGATGGGTAACATCCTTAATCACACACCTAAATGATGGACACGTTGCGACTACAAGTCGCATGCTTAAACGTAGCTTACACACCATTATCTGTTCTAAAATCGAAAACATCTCTTGTTACCTGGGACCCTTAAAGAAAGCTTAATGTTTAAGACTGCACAAATCCTAAGCGTGAGTCCGAGTATTTTAGCAGTCTTTTTTTTTGTTTGATGATATTTGTAAATGTTTAGTCTACTCACATTACAGGCAAATGATACTGTGGTGGAATGATTAGGACTTCATTATGATTAGGATATGGCGAAGAGAAGGTGTACATGTATATGCAAGTTAATTGCCCAAATTGCCAAATGAGAACCAATCCCCTAACACAGTTTTCGGTAACTATTAATGGGATATCGTCCAAATAGGTCATTCACTGATCAAATTTTCCCCATATGGGGAATTCTCCTATTGTAGTTGTGGTAAATTGTGCTGGGGAAATTTCAAATCGCTTTGCAGTTGGTATATGTTCTTTGTGTTCGTTCACTAAGACAACTGACGGTGCGGTAATCTTGAACTGAGTCACTTGGTAGACACATAGAGTTGCTTAAGATCGAGAAAAATGTAGCTTGACTGTTGATACCAACAAAACCGCATTTGCGGGAGTTTCACATTTCTTTTTCAATCCTGCTGAATGTCATCAATAGCCTTAGGAAACTTCCGAAGATTATATACCACCGATTAAAATATTTGAATCCTGGTTTTGACGCTTTAAAAGTGGTGATTTCGGCACGAAAGACAAAGAATATCCAGACCAGCCGAGAAATATCAAAAGATGAAGAAATATTTATTTATTTATGTAGAATTATATATATAGCAAAATATATAATATTAAAATCAATTATACGAGAGAAATAATTTATGTAATACTTCCCTAAAACGAGCCAATACATCGAAGCAGCTAATGTGAGTTAGTAGAATACCATAAACGAAGATTGTTGAATCAAATCGCTATAATTTCAATAAATTGCAACGCTCTTGATGTGGCAGTACAGAACATTAATCTACACGTCCATTTGGCAATCATCGTAGTGCATTTAAGACAAACTGTTCCTAGTCACTCAATTTTGTCCGAATGACAAGCATACTCTAAGAGGGACCGGACGAATGCATTTCAGAGTAATTTGGGCACAAAAATCATAACGGTTTCAGCCAACAAATTTACCCTATTTATATCGTTGTCATATAGAGAATAATGGTGGGTTAATGGTGAACATGTTCGGGGGAAAATGAAATAAACTTGCATTTTCCCACATTCAAACAATATCTTGTTCTACTTTGAGCAGCTACAAAACCTAACCAGGTCTCTTTGTAACAGCCGGCAATCGGTTATGGAAAACAGGAGGCACTTAACACTTTTAAAAAATTGAACATCATTCACGAATATGATACATAACATGGGACCGATGTGACCTGAGGAACGTCAGATGTTGCACGAAAGCAATGGGGAAAATAATTAAATATTTTAACAAACTGCAGTCTGTCTGTAAGATAGGATAGTAACCACCTGATCGGGATAAGCTCACAATTAAAATTATCCAGCTTAGCGATAAGAATTGTGTGATCGATTTTATCAAAAGTTTTTGCATAATTGGTATAAATAATAGTTTGGAGTTGGTACTGTTAAAAAGATCACCTCGGAATGAAATTAAATTTGTATCTGTTGGCCTACCAGTAAAAAACTCCTGTTGCTCATGGGAAATATAAGATCTAAGGTGAAATGACATGAACTTATGTACCATAGATTCAAAAAGTTTAGATATAACGGTAAAATTGGCTAAAAACTAATATGATTATAATTCGTATTACTTGTCTTATAGTGGTTCAGAAGCAAACAAAATTCTGAAAACACATGGACGAAGGAATCGCAGAAACTTTGTTTTACCATTGGGAACCATCCAGAACATTTTCGGATTCGAGGAACTAATTCTGTTTTTTTTTTAATTCCTTGCGGTCAAAACGCTGAAAAGCTTTCAGCAAAAGCTGAATAATATTCGGCACCATGAATCCTGTATAATGTATGGAGCTTATTACGACGTTTCTCAAGATTTACCAAATCACTATTGTAGTTCACAATAATTTGTAGTTCATGGTTCACGAAAGTTCTGTTTAAATTTAGCCAACGAAACACATATCCCAAGTCCTGTTTTGAGTAGCGTATTGAATGATTAAACGGCATCGATTAGATTGCAACCTTGCCGAAGAAAATTAATACTTCTTCGCCTTTAGGACTCGAATCGTCATAATTTTCCTTTCTACAAATGACAAAATTGGATGGAAAATATTCTTCGGAATGCATTCGCGATGTTAACCAAGTTTCACCAATAATTATAATATTGTAGTTGTTAGAAACCATTACTTTAAGTGAACGACTTATGTGAAAACATTGGTCCGTACTCCCGACACGATATCGCTATCGAAAATGACTAAATAATGATGTACTTTGCGTTTCCGCATGACCTCATTGTTGCTAGCACATTTATTCATCATAAAAATATCTACTTTGAAACATGGACACACCGCCGTAAGGCGTCACAAAGTTAAATTGGCCTTGTGTTAATCTCTAAGAAATGGTCTCGGGTCATCCAAGATGTGAGATATTATCGGCCGGAAGCCAAATTTGTTCATAAATAGATCACTGCAAAGCTAAGATGGCAGTTTTCGTACTAGTCATGGGTCACAGGAAAATGAAACTTACGTTCCAACTAAAAAGGTGTGATAAACGAAGATTAGAAAGCACAATATCAGAATCTGGTTAGCAGTAGCATTATGGAAACCAACCCCCGTTCTGATGATGTGAACGCGCTATGAGAGGTATTGAACTTCGGTTGTCAACTTCGGTTCTCTGATTTACTCAATGTTCAACAAGTGTCAAATGCTGAAATGGTTTGAGATTGCGGAGATGTGCTTTGAGGATCCATTCTATGAGGAATTCACACTGGCAATGCAGAGACTAAAAAGAAACCGGTCCCCTGAAGTTGATTGTATTAATTCTGAGCTCTTGATATTCGGAGGGGATACTTTGTGAAACTATCTTTTATAACCTTATTCGATTAGTATGGCAAAGCGAAGTTATGCTGAATGGAAGGTGGCAGCGTTGTGCCCTATCCTTAAAAAAGGAGGTCGTTCAAAATGTGGAAACAGTCGCAGCATAGCTCTCCTTTGCACATCATACAAATTATTGTCTTACACAATATTGGAGAGGATCACTCCGCAGGCAGAGTGAACTCTAAAGGAATTACTTTCCGATGAAACGACATAATCTTACATTTATGTTCAAGTTAAGTAAATGATAATCGCTTAACGATTGGAGTGTTGAATAAATTCGGTAATACTGTTGATGAAAATAGTAAAGATCCAAGGACCAATGTAAGAACCTTGTGGACCCCCCAAAGTCGCTTTAATAGGTTTTGATTTTTTATTTCCCATTTTAATGTTTTGGAACGGTCGCTCAAGTATTTGCAATGACTGATAGAGTCGAATGTTTTACTGAAATCTGTATACAGTACATCAACTTGCTTATGATTTTTAATTTCTTTGATGGTTCTGCTAGCGAACTCCGTTGGTTGATGTTGATTTTTTGGGCATAAAACCATGTTGATTTGAGATATGTGTTGGGAGACGAGCGTTTTAAAATAGTTGCATACAACGAGTTCAACTAGTTTCGGAATTGAAGATATCGATGATATGCGTCTGTAAGATGAGACTGCTTTCTATCTCCGGTTTTGAAAATCGGTGTTATTCTCGTAGTTTTCTATATCTGCGGAAATTCGCCCAATCTTAGAGATTGATGTAATATCAAACAGAGTGGAAATTCTAAAGCTCGATAATCCTTTAGTGCCGAAGCAGGTATACTATCAGGACCGCAATCATCACCAAATTTATTTAGACCAAAATTTTTGTCTTCTGACAATAAATGTCAGACATACTGCTTGTATTTAAATTCATAATATGTTTCAAAATTACGGTAATATTCTGTGAAATTTTGTTTGCTGGTTTCTGAATTATGCTTCAGCATTTTTTTATAGGCCTTATCTTTGAGGGTTTATAAGCCTGGCATCATACCATAGTGGATATTTGTTTGGTTTTGACATCGTTGAAGGAACAAATAAATGTATGGCGTCAAATAAAATGTTATAAAATTTATCCACATTTACATTAATGTTCCCATTGTCCAATTTGCTTTTCTAATCGATGTTATCAAGATAAAGACAAAAGTTGGCTGTGTCTGCTTTTTGAAAATTATAATATAACTGTTGATTAAGGTGTTTAACATTTGTGCCTTCTATTATTGAATATAATATCACATTAGATTTGTGATGAAAATCATTCACAACGAAATGAGCTGTCGATTCATATATTCTAAATGAACTGGGCTGGTTGGTGAGAATCAGATCTATTCAGTTTATTTCGCGTAAATTGCAGATTTGGGTAAGATTTAGATCCAAAACGGTGTCTATGAAAAGGCATTCGGTAGCTGAGCACACATTGAGCGGCAACACAGCTTCCACTTCCTCGTCGTATGTCCAATTGATAAGAGGTAAATTAAAATCCCCGGTGAGTAAGATGGTATCAGATGATTTTGTAGCGTTGCCGATTTCAACTATGGTGTCGCAGCATGATGTATACGATGAGATCGGTGAATCAGGCAAAATATATGTCACATAGATGTACATTGATCTGCCATTTATTGCCAGTTTGACACATATGCTTAATAGTGGAATTCAGATACTAGCTCCGGTTATACTATTCTCAGCTTCTGTTGGTCTAGCTCCAATTTTACGATTCTCGGCTTCCGTTGATCTCAAAATCAAATCGTCTAAAACCAAATATATGATCACTGGTTTTAGAGACCAAGACGCAATGGATTTTAGTAGTGATGACCAAACATTTGTGGGAGTGACAAGTCTCCGATACCTCCCTTGTCACTCATGATAATTGTGTGGAAGCGGATGATAAAGCGCGTCTTGTCGCTGGCAACCGTGCTTTGTATCCCTTCAGTCCACTGATTAAGTCAAAATATCTTGCAAATGCCGGCAAGCTTTTGTCGACCCGTTGTCATGTGTGGGTGTGAGAGTTTGACCCTGATGGATGAGTATCAAAGATGGATAATGACATTCGGGAGAAGAATAATGCGCTTGATTTATGGCCCCAAACGCGACGTTGACGACACTTACCGAGTTATATTCAACTACTTTTATGGAATTAAAGGACAGCGAGTACGCTGGTTCGGTTACGATCTGTGAGCCGTGGACCTCAGTGGGACAGTAAGAACGTGTTATTTCCTTGTTATCGATGTAATCCTTTACAAAGTAGTAGCAAACAGCAACGTGTTTTGATCTTCCAGCTAATTTTTTCGTTTGAAGCCAATTCAAAACACTTTGATTATCCTCGAACGTCGTTGTGTATTCATAACCATTCCAGAAAAGATCTTAAAGTAAACGTTGTAACTATTTTGTCTCTTTATAAGTTTCACTTAATAACACGAGCCCGGCTTCCGTTGACGATAAAGAAATACAATTTTGATAAACTAATAGCATCACCAAGTGGAATATGTAACCGGAATTTGTGTTACGTAAAATTTTTCATTCAGCCCAATCGGCATCGGCGTATCCGATTAAGTTTACGTCGTCTATTACACAAATATAATTTTAAATGTACCGATAATGTAACTTTTTGATAACAGATGCCTTTCTTGTCATTTTCTCGACAATTTTTTTGATAAAATCGTAAAGGCAGCAGAATCATCGAGCCCTGTGTTTGTGTTAATGAATAATAACTGTATATGCATTGTCGGCAGTACTTTGGTTTAAATTTGTCTTGAGTAATACAATATGCAATTTTTGGTTCCATACCCTCGCTAAATGTTTCAAAACCTTAAATATTCGTACTCAAGAGACATATCTTGTCTTCTTGTCATTCCATCACGAAACCGGGAGGCTGCTTCATATAAATCCTCCTACATATTACCATTCAAAAAATCTGTTTTAGCATCAAAATGGAAAAGCTTCATTTTTCGGCTTGCGACACGGGACAGTAATAACCAGAAACTTGATTGACAAATATTTGATTATAGTCAGTTCCAAACTTCTGACTGAAACCTTGTGCTACACCTCTAGCCTTATATCGTTTGACCTTCTCATTCACATCAGTTTTCAATTTGAAAACCCGCTTACAAAAGTTAGTTAAGTCGTTTGCATCTTCATTTCGCTTTTGTTTTGGTTGATCTTTAATTGAGAGAACTGGAACTAAATCATTATTTAAAAAAAACGAACGTCTCTAGAGATTACAGTTGAATTTAACGATCCTTTACCAAATTGTATCAAATTCGTATAAACTTGTTTCTTATTATACCAAGAATTTGAATAAAATTTACCGTCGAAACAGCCTCGTCCCAAAAACGATTCTCTAAACTTGAGTGATTCGATTTTGCCTTTCAGCTACTCTGTTTTGATCCTGCTGTTTTAATTGTGCAGTTCTTTGAATTTTGTTACCTTGATATATATTCATTCATTGAATACGTTTATTGACGTATTCAATGAATGCGTTACTCGTATATTCTCCACCTCTGTCACTGCGGATAGCTTTTATCTTCAAACCCAAATGATTTTGAATCAATTGATGAATCTTTTTAAATTTGGCAAAGGCTTGTGATTTCCAAGTACATATATTGTAGTAACTCGAGAAAAATCATCTATAAATCTCAATATAAATCGTTTACGTGACGCTGTTTCGAAGTCCTTGACATCTTTGCTTTAATATTTGTTTCACAATCCCGAATAAAATTCCCACCATTTTCATGAAAATCACCAACACATCAACTTGTCGTTTTTTATTAGGTCGTATTTCACATAAATTCCCAGTGAAAATAACATGAAAACCCTTTTGAGCCAATTTTTTTTAATGGAAATAAAATTAAAAACCTTTATCGATTCTTCAATGTTGACCAAAATCTTTTATATACCCAGGACCTAGCATGGCGACCATTTACAACAGTGAAAATAAACTTCTTTCATAAAAAGTATGTACATTGGCACCTGAAGCCAGAATCCATTACTTCACCGGATTACTCTACTTGTACACAATTTGGTTTTTAATTCGTCAAACAGGAATCAGTCTTGGTTTTCTTCCACTTGAACAACTTTCTGCAATTTAAAATCTTTAATGCAACATCATCGTGAACTAAACCATCTCTTGTTTTTTGCCGTCGGGATTCTTCAATTATTGTGCTGCAAACTAAATTGGCTATTACTTCAACTTCTTTTCTTGCTTCTTTATCTAAAATAATCAAATCATTACTGCTAGGCAAATAATATAACTATAATCACCGAAAACTAGAAACTTTTGAAATAAATTCATTCATTTGGTTTATGCGTAGCTCCATTGGTTTTTGCATAACCATTCGCAGAAGACGAACTTCTTTAGCTAACCTATAGCCTCAAATAAGTTTTATTTGTGCGGTATGAGACGTTTCAGCCTATATATGACTATGCCAGTTTTTTAGGAAGTTATGTCGAACCGTCCTAGCCATACCGAACATTGTAGATGTCAGTACAATGTTTGTTTACACACAATTGGGCCACCGAGGAAAAATGTATTTGGTCAATGGCGATAATTGAACTCGAGACTGCGGTGTGGTAAGCCAGTATCTTAACCATTGTTATACGACCGTTGACTGTTTAAACATAATTCAACTTGTTTAGGCGATTAGTTGGCCAATGCTAACTCTTCTGTTATCTCTGACTTGTATGAAAGTGGCCAAGGTAGGTTTGTAGTAACCAATTCTTGAATTTTGAAACATCCATACCGATATATAAAATTCATATTTCTGGTCAAATTAGTCCTCTTTCGTCTTAAGACCTCAAAGTCCTCATTAGCACAGTTTTTGACAGTTGGTATTGAATTAATAATTTTATTTATATTTTAGGATACACTGACTGGTAAAGAAACAGAAGCAGCCGAATTACGAAATCAAATCGATGATTTGCAATACGAACTTGAAAAAGTTCGATGCCGTAATGATAAGCTAGAAAATCATTTGGCCGAGGCTATTGAAAAACTAAAAGCGTATCATCAAATGCACGGTGGGGATGCAACAACAAAAGTTCCAAAAACTAGTTCGACAACAAACGTACAAACTCAACATTTAGAAGATTTAACTAAAGAATTAGAAGAATATCGTGAATTAGCAAATAATCGTTTACAAGAATTAGATAAATTGCATCAAACACATCGTGAAACATTAAAGGAGGTGGAGAAATTAAAGATGGATGTGAGTATTTTAATTAAATCCGTTTTAGCTTTAATATCAAAATTATCTTTTTTAATTTTATCTCGACACAGATACGGCAATTACCTGAATCTGTTATTGTAGAAACCACTGAGTACAAATGTTTACAATCTCAATTTTCGGTACTATATAACGAATCAATGCAAATCAAAACAATGCTCGATGAAACACGCATCCAGTTGCAATCGAGTAAGAATCAGCATTTACGGCAAATTGAAATGATGGAAAGTGAAGAGTTAATCGCACAAAAAAAAGTTCGCGACGAAATGATTCAGATGGAAGATGTGTTAGCACAAATACGTAAGGAATATGAAATGCTGCGTATTGAATTCGAACAAAACATGGCGGCGAATGAACAAACGGCGCCAATAAATCGTGAGATGCGTCACTTGATTACATCGCTTCAAAATCATAATGGTCAATTAAAAGGTGAGGTACAACGATACAAGCGAAAATACAAAGAGACTGCAGGCGATCTCACAAAAGTTCGTAAAGAGTTGGAGGAGGCAACGGCTAAATTTAATGGTAGTCTCAATTCTCGAAATTCGAATACGCAAAATAGTTATGATTCGATAAAATCGGAAAATAATAATGGAACGGCTGGTATAAAAGATGAAATGAATTCGTGTGATTTGGCGTACGCTCAAAGCGTAAAAGACGAGTCGCAGAATCATTGTGGTGGTATAATTAAATCGGAGGGCGACGAGAACGAAGATGATATGGATTCAAAAGATGGAATCAAAAAGGAAAATATGAAAAATGAGAAATCGTTAACGCCAACAACATCGGGAGGTGGAACCGGTGGTGATGTTAAAAAAGAGAATGCTTCTGGGACGGCGGGTGGGGTTAAATCCGAGCATGGACTAAAAGAGGCTCAACGCATTAAAGAGTTAAAAATGGCTGAGTCGACGATTGTTCGAGATTTACGAGCACAATTGAAGAAAGCGTTGAATGAACAAAATGAAATGAAATTGTTGTACGATATGTATAAAAATGTGTCGAAGGATCAGCGCGATAAAGTTCAACTAATGGCAACAGAAAAAAAATTACGCGCTGAAATCGAAGAACTGAGGCTGCAGCTGAAAAAAATCCAGGACAGTAAACGAGAGGATCGAAAGAAGTTGGCCGATGAAGATGCAATGCGAAAAATTAAAATATTAGAAGAACAAAAGTATGAACTACAGAAACAAGTAGCAAATCAAAAACCGTCCGATGGCATTGGTTGGGTTGGTTATAATCGTCCGTTTGTCGGTTCACACGAAGAGGAAGCGTTGTTGAACGAAATGGAAGTAACGGGACAAGCATTTGAAGATATGCAAGAACAGAACTCAAGACTGATTCAGCAATTACGAGAAAAAGATGATGCTAATTTTAAGCTAATGTCGGATCGAATAAAAGCAAATCAAATGCATAAGCTGTTACGTGAAGAGAAACAAATCCTAGAAGATCAGGTGACAACGCGTGATGCACAAATTGAAGCAATGCACATAGTTTTACGAAAACTTGAAGAAAAAGAGCGAATACTCCAGAATACGGTGACGTCAATTGAAAAAGAGCTCGTGTTGCGGCAGCAGGCCATGGAAATGCATAAACGTAAAGCTATTGAATCGGCACAATCGGCAGCCGATTTAAAATTACATTTAGAAAAATATCATTCCCAGATGAAAGAAGCACAACAAGTGGTAGCCGAAAAAACGAGTTCGCTCGAAGCCGAAGCATATAAAACGAAACGTTTACAAGAAGAGCTAGCACAATTCAAACGTAAGGCTGAGCGTATGAAAAAAATTGAAATGACGGGTACAACAATCGATGAAGTAATGTTAGAGGAAATTCGTGAGTATAAAGAAACTCTTACGTGTCCCTCGTGTAAGGTTAAACGAAAAGATGCTGTGCTTTCAAAATGTTTCCATGTATTTTGTTACGATTGTCTTCGTACACGATACGAAACGAGACAGCGGAAATGTCCAAAATGTAATTGTGCATTTGGTGCCAACGATTATCATAGGCTTTATTTATCAACTTAAAGCCTATACATTTTGTTTTATTTTAATTATAATTCAATAAAATATATTTAGTTATATATATATATATATATATATATATATATATATATATATATATATATATATATATATATATATATATATATATATATATATATATATATATATATATATATATATATATATATATATATATATATATATATATATATATTTATATATATATATATATATATATATATATATATATATATATATATATATATATATATATATATATATATATATATATATATATATATATATATATATATATATATATATATATATATATATATATATATATATATATTTATTTATATATATATATATATATATATATATATATATATATATATATATATATATATATATATATATATATATTTATATATATATATTTATATATATATATATATATATATATATATATATATATATATATATATATATATATATATATATATATATATATATATATATAATATAAATATAAATATATTATACATATTATACTTTGTTATCTAATTAAAATTAGTTATTAATTTTATCACCCATTCTATTTTAGTTTTAAGAAAATATATACAATAAATAAATAAATAAATATATATATATATATATATATATATATATATATATATATATATATATATATATATATATATATATATATATATATATAAATGCATATATATTTATATATATATATATATATATATATATATATATATATATATATATATATATATATATATATATATATATATATAAATATATATATATATATATATATATATATATATATATATATATATATATATATATATATATATATATATATATATATATATATAAATGCATATTTATTAAATTTAAAAATTGAATTAAATGTAATACCGTACGTTTAAATATAATTATACTATTATTATTAATTACTAATTAATTTTACCTAAAAGAAATAATCAATTTGATTCTAAAAAGTTGTATTTCTTTATAAATTTCACTTGCATACACACAAACACACTCTATGTATCAATTAATTATGTTAAATTATATTTATATAAAATTTATTTTTATTGGGATAAGTTAGAACACATTCATAAAAAATATTATTTAATAATAATAATAATCTAATTCATAAATGTATTTATTTTAATTCAACTACTCCTATTGAGAATTCTTTATTTTTTGATTCAAAAGGTTCAAAGAAGGTGGAAGTGTGTAATTAATCAAAGTGAAAAAGGAAGATATTTTAAAATAATTCAATCAAAGAAAAAAAAAAAAAAAAAATTTAAACGTTCTAGGCGGTTTTTATTTAAATTTTATTAAAACTAATTAGTTACATTAAATAAAAAATCATAATTTAAAACGGAAAATACATATAATTTTAAATAGACATTTCTATAATAAATATTATTTTTTCACTTATAAGTAGGTTACTCAAGATATTGCAATCAAAATTCAAGAAAGTATGATGTTATTACGAAAATAAATTATGTTAATCTAGTGAACCATTCAACAATTTAGACACGATTCGGATCAAGGAGAAAATAAATCTTACATCATCGATGTCCTTTTACAAACTCCTCATTTTACGATTGTTTAGATTGCGGTATCAAATAGTAACAATAATTACCACGGTAGATCAAATCAACGATAAACTAAGTGCAATAAAGTTACATTTAAATATTTGAGAAATAATTGTGAATCAATCAAACAGCACTACAGGCCAAAGTTGACCCTTTACTGAGCTCTTTTATAAAATATTTCAGAACATTTGCAATTGGTGATCATTGTAGGTGGTCAGCACGACGAACGAATTTACACACAATTGGTCACGGTGATGCGGTCAGTGATGGGGATCGAACTTAAGACCGCAGTGTGTTTAAGCTAACACCTTGTGAATCAATATTGAGTAATCAATCTTCACTATTGTGTTGCGGGTGCAATAAAACAAACAAACAAACTCAAGGACAGATAAAAACTTAAATCGAAGACGTCGATACATATATTTGTCCTTTTCTTTTTTGAAAAGGCTTTTTTACTTTGTAAATCGACTGTACAAAAATGAAAAAGTCAATCTCGTGAAATAAGCAAAGAAGGATAAAAGTATTTTAAAATAAAAAGCATTCCTTTTACTTTTAAATAAACGACCCATAATATTCCCATAATTTGGTGACCAAACCGACGTGATTAAAAGCATGGAGTAACTAATAAATAAATATAAAATTACTGTCGTAAAAATTAAAATAATTTAACAAAAAGTGCACAACCATAAATATACCAAAACTTTTGAGGTTACGGGACATAGTGTTATAGTACCACGTGTAAAAAAGTTCGTGAAGATACATCATAAAATTTCCGATATTACACATAAAATATTATACTCGGAATATTAATATTAAAATACATAGATTCTTCATTATGGGAAATGAAAACGAAAATGACATGTCGTAAGCAAACTAGCAGTTAGGCTACCGCCATTCTGGTCAGTGAACGCCGAAATTTGGTTCCAACAAGTGGGGGCACAATTCGTATTGAGCGGAATATCTACTGACGCAACAAAATTGTATACGTTATTAACAGCAGTGGATACAATAATATAATCCCTGGTAACAGACGCAGTCGTGCACCCAACGACAGACGAAAAATATAATTCAGTTAGGCGATAAAAAACCGTCCGGGCTCCTAAATGAAATGCGCACATTGGGATGATCAAAAGTAGGGGAAATGTTGAAGCAGATCTGGATGCAACGATTACCTAACCAAATTCGTATGATAATTTCAACCAGCGACGACGATATTCAAAAATTAGCTAAAACGGCCGACAAACTGATGGAGTTGGGCGATTTTAATCAAGTCAACGCAGTATCCAATACTATTGAATCCGCATCGTCACTAGAGATGAAAGTAAACGAATTAGTGAAACGATTTGATAAATTACAACAAGCTGACAATTATCAATCATGACAACGATTGAGATCACGAGGATCATCTTATCATACTTCAAATAAGAAGTAAGACTACGAACAGTGTTGGTGGCATTACAAATTTGGTGAAAAAGCGCGGAAATGCGGACAACCGTGTAATTTTGCCACAAAAAACTAAATATTCGGTCGAATGAGGGGGAAAATTCGATCGAACAAAAATAAATCGTTTATACATTTCGGATCTTAAATACAAGCAAAGGTTTTTTAATTGATACCGGCGCGGTTATCTTTGTTTTACCCCCGAACAGTGAAAATAATCGTAAAATATTAAATTGATCGAAATTTTTTGCAGCAAATGGGACACAAATTCACACACACGGCGAAAAGAGATTATCTTTAAATTTTGGATTTCGGTGGAGTTAAACAAAAATAAAATGGAGAGTGGTGCCCTTGTGGCGATTACCGCCGTTTGAATTTAATTACGGTACCGGATTACCCTTTACTATTTATACAGAATTTCGGAAACATTCTAAATGGTTGTAAAATATTTTCTACAATTGACCTTCAACTGCTCGTCCATCAAATTCCGGTGGAACCTGCGGATATACTGAAAACTGCGATTACAACACCGTTCGGATTATTTGAATTCCTATATACACCGTTCGGATTTTGCAACGCCGCACAGACTCAGCAACGAGTAATGCATGAGGTTTTAAAAGATTTACCGTTTGTGTTCCCGTATATCGATGACATAGCTGTCGTATCACAGAACATAGAGGAACATCGGAAACACCTCTTCATCGTATTTGAACGATTGCGACAATATGGGTTGAGCATCAACGTGACAAAATGTATATTTGGAAGAGCTGAAGTTAAATTCCTCGGGGACCAAATCACAGCAAATGGGTTAAAACCCTTAACAGGAAAGATTGAAGCAATCAAAGAATTCGAACGCCCAACAACCGGGGCTGGGGTAAAACGTTTTTTGGCCATGGTAAATTTTTACCGAAGGTTTATAAGAAATGCAGTAAAAAATCAATCAACGCTTTAAAAGTTAATTATTGGAAATAAAAAAAATCATAAAACACTAATTGAGTGGTCGGAAAAGGCAGTTACAGCTTTTCAACTATGTAAGAATGACCTAATTAATTCAACCTTATTGGCGCACCCGGTAAGCAACGCAGACCTATTTGTATTTACGGATGCCTCAAACCATGCCATTGGCGCATGTTGAAACCAATCTGTAAACGGAAATGGGCTCCAGCCTTTGGCTTTCTATTCAAAAAAATTAGCAGAAGCCAAACAAATGCGACATATCTACGATAGAAAATTGACAGCCATTTGTCAGGCTGTGAAATATTCCCATGCTGGGAGGAAGAAAATTTTTTATCTATACTGATCACAAACTGCGTACATTCGCATTCCGGCAAAAGAAAAAACCACTAATGCCGAGGCAAATTAGGCAACTCGACTACATCAGTCAATTTTCGATTGACATTCGTCATATTATCGGGTCGGATAACAGTGAGGCTGATTAGAAGAATTAACGTGGTATATTTAATGAGCGAAGTCAATTCCGAGAAATTGACAAACACCATGATCCAGAATTAAAATCAATACTGGACGGGAATTCAAACAAGATATCCTTACGAATAAGCCGCTTTACCATGCCGGATACAAATATACAAATTTATTGTGATTCTTCACATCCGATTCTTCATTTTCGTATCCGCCCGTTTGTCCCAAAGGAATATCGCCAACCAATCATCAAACAATTACATGAATTAACCCACCCAGGGGTTCGTGGTAGCCAGGTATACGTGAGGACATGCATACAGTGTCAACTTTCGAAAACTACTCGACACAACAAATCAGCGATATCGAACTACGTTTAGCCAAATTCCAGGTTCGAGCATATTAACATCGACATAATAGGATTCATGTCACCTTCAGCTGGGTCCAGGTATTGTTTGACCATCGTCGATCGTATTAGTAGATGACCTACCTCAATTCCTATGGAGGATATCACAGCCGAAACAGACACATTATCTCGGGCTGGATACAGTATTTTGGGGTTCCCATTAAGATCTCATCTGATTTGGGACGTCAATTTGAGTCTCAAATATTCAGAGAAATTAATGAAGCACTGGGCGTTAAACATTTAAAAACTACGCCATATTAGCCTCAAGCGAATGGGATTATCGAACGGTGGCACAGAACGTTAAAAACTTCAATCAAGTGTTATCAAAACAATGATTGGATCAATCTAATGCCACTGATTCTATTAGGATT
Source organism: Tipula confusa (assembly GCA_963556175.1). NCBI lineage: Eukaryota > Metazoa > Arthropoda > Insecta > Diptera > Tipulidae > Tipula > Tipula confusa. Next base: position 126,201,715 of record OY744477.1, read on the forward strand.
ATGAGTTGCGTACAAGGACGACATCAAAGCATCACCGGCAGAACTTGTTTTTGGGCAAACCCTTCGCATCCGCGAGAATACTTTGACTCAACCAAGGACAAGCATAGGGAATCTGAATTCGTAAAGGAGTTTCGAAGACTTATTTCCACTAAGCCACCCTACGACGACCGCTCATCACGGTAACACAAAAATTTTCATGCAAAAAGATTTAAAAAGATTTAAATACACGTATTTGTGAGAAATGACACCGTACGTCCACCATTACAATGTCCATATACAAGACCATACGAAATAATCAAACGTTTTGACAAGTATTTTGTGATAAAAATTGCAATTCAACACAAAAAATTTCGGTTGATCGTTTGAAAGCAGCATTTATTCCACATAACACGAAACAAACAACAACAACACCGATGACAGGAACTGTACCAGATACGTCAAAAACTCGACCAGGTATTACATCGTCGACCACTACAACATCAGAATCAGCTCCAGTGAAAACTACAAAAACGGGTAGGAAAGTTTACAAACCCGCACGTTTCCACTAAGGGTGGAGTATTGTGGGGTCATCCTGTAAGTCGAAGACGTTGATACATATTCAACTTCAATTTGGTTCATCAGGAAATACTTTTTTGAAAAGACTTTTTTACTTTGTAAATTGACTGTACAAAAATGAACAAGTCAATCTCGTGAAATATGCAAAGAAGAATAAACATATTTTTAAAAAAAGCATTCCTTTACTTTTAAATAAACTACCCATAATATTCCCATAGGGCCAATTCAGTTTTGTCCTAAATATTCCTAAACACGCAAAAAATTGACATATGTTTAATCTCTGAAGGACATTTCAATAGATCTTCATATTGCAAAATCCGTAGGTACAGTTTCTACCATGCTATTCACTCAGAAGAAATGGCAAGAGGGGGATCTGCCATTTTCAATAAATATAATATAAAACACCATGAATAACTAAAGGCTGAAACTGAGTCTATAAAATTGATCAAAATTCAAACTAAGAACAAAGATGTAAGGGTCTCAGCTACATACTATCCATCACGCTATAACTTGAAAAAAGTAGAATATGATAAACTTTTCCACACCTTGGGACTATGGTCCATTATTGGCGGTGACTTCAATAAAAAAAAACACTTTTTAGGGCTCCAGAATAACAACACCAAAAGAAAGAAAACTGCTCAAAGCAGTCAAAATATTAAAATGCGACTTTCAATTTGGTGGCGTACCTACTTATTGGCCAACAGATTTAAACAAAACTCTTGATTTTATAGATTTCTTTGTAACAAGATGAATATTTGATAACTACATACGAATGGAAAATCGAATGGAATCAGATCACTCTCCTGTTATCATGACATTAAGCTAAAATATTATTAAAAAAAAAATATCGCCAAGATTTTACAACAGGAATACCAATTGGAACTTTTTTCGTGAACTGATCAATGAAAATATCAATCTTCAAATGCCAATAAGAAAATCGATCCACGTTGAAGAGGAAGTTGGTAGACTATGTTGCTTGTTGTATAAAATATACAACAAGCAGAGAGGCAGAGCACTCCCCTCGCACTAGCAAACATCAGCGGTAAAAATAATTCACTTGAAGTAAGGGAACTGGTCGCTAACAATCGTAAAGCACGTAAGTTCTGGCAAATAAATCGAACTGCAGCAAATAAAACCGAGCTTAATAACTCACATAACTATGATCATACCTATTAATGTATTGTACTGGTATGTGCGTGGTACTATTATATGCAGTGTACATCAATGACATTAATAAACAACTTCATACACATCCTGGACGTGCGTATTATTACATGGTGTCATGTGAGATCGAAAACAAAATATTTTGTTAAAATTAAATAAATCAAAGTAAATCCACAAAATTAAAGTGAATAATAGTACAAAGTTAAGCTCAAAATAGTAGTAAAATTGGTTATTTAGTTTATTAAATCTTAAGATGGCAACACTGTGAGGGAGATACTCTCACATAATCTTTTGTGGATTAGCTTCAACCCCAGAAATTTTCAAGATCTGATGAGCCTACCGTTAGATGGTATCGATAATTGCGAATGCTCAATGGACGGCATCTTAGTTTTTACGGCCACAAAAGAAGACAATCTGAGGATAACCAATAAAGTATTGAAAAAAACAAATGACGTCGGGTTAAAGTTAAATAAAGCCAAATGTGTGTTCAATGCGGAAAAACTGAAATTCCTGGGACATATCGTAAGTGCAGAAAACGTATCAGCTGATCCTGAAAAAGTCCAAGTAATAAGAAATTTTAAAATTTCGATGACAAGCGACAAGGTCCTTCAATTTGAACATTAATTTTGACAAACCTATGTATTTAAGCATTTCTATCATTACCTTAAGATGTTATCAAGTCCATAATATGTTGCTTAACATAATTTGTTAGAAGAGGAATCTCGTGATCTCTCTCATTATAAGGAGTGTCAGTCTTGTTACATGCGATATCAGAAGATATTATTTTTACAAAATTAAAATATTAAAACTAATTAAAAATTAAAAAAACAATAAACGTTAGTAAAAGACAAAAACGTAAGTGAAATATTGGAAAAACCAAAAATAATAAAAAAAGTGATAAATAAAAAAATCGACAAGATGGCTGAAATAAAACCACCAAAAAATTTTATTATTACGAGCGGTGACATTTCCAATTTATGGAAACAATGGATGCAACAATTCGAATGGTTCGAAATAGCAACAGAATTGTCTAAAAAATGGTTTATGGTCAGCTTCCGCAAACTTCCAAGATAGAGGGACATAACGGAGTCTGAAGGAAGCATTAATCATGTCCGGTATTTTTTTAATAGCTTTATTAGGTAGTTGTTTAAGAACCTTTCTAGTTATTAAGTCATATCCTGGTGATTTTTCAAGTACTACATGGTTCTTTATTTTTTGATTTTCTTCTTTAGCATTAGTTAATCGGATTTCCTGTTTCAGGATGGTTGAATGGTTTTCAATCAGTATACCCTGTCGATTAAGTGTTGTTAAATTGGGGTGAAAGGTACTCTCAAAATGATCCGCGAACCTTACTGCTTTTTCTTCTTTGGTTTTAATTACTGTATCTTATTATCATTAAAATAGAGGAATGGTCAGATGTGGAGTCAAATCCTTCCTGCACTTCTATATGATCAACCGGGATTTTTCTTGTTGTAAAACAGTCAATTGAGTCTGGTGTTTTATTTTGATCGCTGGATCAATAAGTTGGTTTTCCAGTAGAATGCTAGTTGCTGTTGTATTTAATTATTGCTTGATGAAGCTCTTTCCCTTTAGGTGTTCTTAGTCTTGATCCCCAGTCTGTATCAGCGCTAAACGTTGAAGTCACCTCCGATTATGAATTTTTTACCTAGCTGCTTGAAAAAGTGTGTATACGCATTCTCTTTGATCCTGTATCTATAGGTGGGCAATATATTGCGGCTACCACTACTTTGTGGTTGCGGGTATTATTGCTAACGCTAATTGCTTGTATTTCATCTTTCAAGTTTTAGTTGTAGATCGTATTTAATATCCTTTTTTAAAATCACGGCACTGCCCCTCGTGCATTATTATTAAGATGCACTGCTGAGTAAACTTCGTAGCCACGGAGTTTTATATGCCTCTGAGTGGTACGGTGTGTTTCAGATAATAAACATATATCTATTTTTCTAAATCAAGAAATAGTTGTACATATTTCATTTTGTCGTTGCAATATACCAATGCAGTTCCATGCAAGAATTTTTAAATTATTTGCCATGTTTAATTAGCAAAGAGAGGCTAACTCTGATGCTGTTTGAATTTTTTCGAGTAGAGTGAGCTTTTGCATGATTGATCATCTTTGGTGTTTATTTGAATCATTAACTGAAGCAGAACTATGTTGCCTTCTCGAACTTCCAATATTGAGTGCATCAGCATATGTTACATTTGGATTAGTTCTTGATAATTTGCTTAATGTTTCGTGTGTCCTTAACTTTGTGGATATTCTTGTTGCGGCTGAGTTAATTTCTGGCCTGGTACTTACTGAAGTGTTCCTTGTTTTGTTGCGAACTTTTTGCAGCTGCTCTTGTATAAAAATGCAACCTTTGTAGTTGGCTGGATGTGCCTCCTCACAGTTGACACATTTTGGTGGGGTGTCTTTTTGTTTCATACATTCAGCCGTACGGTGTTTTCCTATACATTTCACGCATCTAGGCTCCTTATTACAAAAGTTATGCGTGTGTCCGTAGACTTGGCATTTTTTGCACTGGGGAATAGTTTAGATTTTTTAACTGCTTCTATTTGCACTTTCTTATGGAGTATTTCGCTGATTGCATAAATATTTTTAATATCTTCTGTTCTTTCAAAAGTTAACATATATAATGGAAGCGGTGTTTTGTCACCTCTTTTTAGCAGCTAAAAATGTAACTTCTTTAATTTTATTTCGATTCTCCAAAAGACAGTCTTTTATCTCTTCTGGTTTGCATGAAGCGGGTAGTTTCTAAACAACGACTTTGGTTTGTCTTGTCAGCTCATCTTCATAGGAATACCATGTTGTTTTGTTTTCATTACGAGCTCCTGTTAACTTTCTATAGCTGTCACTGTCTATGGGACATTTATTTTGATATCACCACTATTTAGAGCTGTAGCTTGAAATTCTATCCGATTGTGGTACATGATGTTTCTAATACTATGATAATTATCGCAATTGGATATTATAACTGGAGGTGGCCATGGCACTTTTTTCTCCAGTTGCACATTCTTCCTTCGCGGTTGAGAGTTCTTTACTTGATGGTTCCTATTCCGCTGAAACCTGGGCTTTTTCCTCCTGTAGTACATCCCTACTTCCGGTTGGAAGCTGCTCAATTGATTGTTTCAGTTCGGGTGAAACCTGTGGTGATTTACTCAACTTGTGTTTCTTATTTTTTTTGTTACGGTTCAGAATCCAACTCGTTTCTCTGTTCAGCTCTTCTTCGTCTCTTTCATATATAACCTTTATATGCTCATTGGTATCGTGTTTTGCCTGCAGCTTAGAGGTTTCTTTTTCTCAGATATTACTGCATGTAGAGTAACTTTTAACTCCTTGTTTTCTCGCTTTAAGCTTTCGAGGTCTTTGTTTAGATTTAACTAACGTTAAATCTAAACAAAGACCTCGAAAGCTTAAAGCGAGAAAACAAGGAGTTAAAAGTTACTCTAAATGCAGTAATATCTGAGAAAAAGAAACCTCTAAGCTGCAGGCAAAACACGATACCAATGAGCATATAAAGGTTAAAGGTTTTTCTATTTTGTAAATTTTATTGCGCAGTTCTGCGTCATCCCTTTCCAAGATGTTCGATATGTTAAGAAAAGTAAATTAAAACAAATATTATTTATACTCACCTGCACCCTAAATAATTTAATTATTCTTATTCTTACACACACACACACACGCAATTTTTGTACTTGTCAATATATACATACTATGTTTACTGTTACATATGAATCTAGATGTATAATTCACGTTAAAATTGTATTCACTCTCGTTTGTTTTGTCAAATAATAAACATCGACTATCAAATCATTCTAGTGTTTAATTCTTTTTATTTTTGCGCTCAACAGGTTATGGGCCCAGTCAAAACCAACACAAATGTATATACAAGCCATGAAGTTGCGATACTCATGCCAAAAAGTGACTACTATACCTAAGTATTAGTGTTGTGACGTAGTATAATTTGTATATACTTTTATTATATGCTTTGATGTAAATAAAAAATGAATACAAATGATGGAACAACAGTATGTTGCGCTCTTTAAGACAAAGCAAAAAACAAATTTATTATTTAACGAGAGAGAGAAGTATTGTTATTATTATTTACTTCATTATATACTATACTATATACTATGAATTTAGAGCAGAATGGACAGTGCAAAATATAATTTTTGTTTCGTTTTTTTTGTAGAAATGTTATGTACTTTGAATTTAGAGGAGTATGGACAGTGCGAAATATAATTTTTTGTTTCGATTTTTACTGTAGTCAAATTTACTAACACATACACCAAATAGTAGTCATAATATGTTTTACTTAGCCAAGCTTCATGGCTTGTATAATATACAATAGTGTTGGTTTTGGCCCAGTTTTTTTTTTGTATGTATGAGAATTATAGTGTAAAGTGCAATTTGTGTTTCGGGTATTTGAAGACAGTGATATTGCAAGTTATATTTATAAAGAAAAAGTTTTACTTTATAAATTATCTATAAAATACATCTAAAAAAAAAAAAGAGGTAGAAAAAACCACGTTTTTCTACGATACAGTGAATTATAGTACAGTACATAACGGTGCATTGTAAAAACAGTACAGTGAATAATTCGAGAAATTGTATTCATAAAAAAGGGGAAATAAAAGAACACAAAATGGAGTCGGAATTATTACGTGTGACAAAATTAGTTGATCATAGTAATTGGATGCTATGGAAATTTCAAGTAAAAGTATTATTGAACGACAGCGATTTACTTGAAGTGGTGACGGGAGCAGATGTTAAGCCAATTGAAGATGATAAGGTCAAGAATTGGATCAAATGTGATAAAAAAGCTCAAAAAATTATTGTAACAACGATTGGCAAACAACCAACGCTACACATCATGCATTGTCAAAATTCAAAAAACATGTGGGACAAACTGCATAGTTTCTATGAGCACAAGTCATCTACGGGTGTTCATTATTTGCGACAACAGTTCTACAGTTTCGTCAAAGATTCGAACAATGACATGGCGACACATATCGCAAAATTAGAAATCATTGTCCAACAATTAAGAGACATGGGTGAAAATATTTCGGATTCAATGGTTTTCACGAAAATATTAATGACTTTACCAAATAATTATGATCATTTTCACAATGCGTGGGAATCAACAGCGAAAGAAGAACAAACATTAACTAATTTAATGTCGCGCCTTATGGTAGAGGAATCGCGTTTGTTTAAAAGGAACACAAGCGAATTAAGTGAAGCATTGGTCGCAAAGCATAATCGACATCGTAAACCAAATTTCAAACCTAAGAACCGAGTACCGGGAAAGTGTTTCAAATGCAATAAGGTGGGGCATTGGAAAAAAGATTGTCCCACGTTAAACGCTCAAAATAAGACGGGTAATCAGACGGAAATTACTTCTAATGCTTTGGTATGTCAAACGTTAGACTTAGATGCTGACGGCGTCGAATGGTACTTGGATTCAGGAGCCAGCGATCATATGACCAATGATAATCGTTGGTTATACAACTACATACAGTTTAGTGTGCCAAAGGATGTGAAAATTGGCAATGGGGATTCGATTATGGCGTATGGCGTAGGTGATGTGGACGTTTTAGCGTATAATAATAAAAGCTGGGAATCCAAACATCTGGAAAAAGTGCTTTGTTCCAGATATAAAATTGAATTTGCTTTCCCAAGGGCAGGTGCTTGATAAGGGTTATGTTTTTCGGTCCAACAAAGACAGTTGTGAGTTTTTAAAGAAAGATACCATCGTTGCAGTGGGAGTACGGAAACAACGATTATTTAAGATGCTTTTTAAAGTGTGCTCTCCAAATAGTAATAATGTAAGTCAAGTAGATACAGCTGTTAAACAGGAACCATTAAAATTATGGCAAGAACGTTTAGCCCATCAAAGCATTAATCAAGTTAAATCATTCCTGAAATCCATGAATATAAGCTACGGACAGAACGAATTGTTTACATGTGATGACTGCGTGATAAATAAACAAAAACGATCAACATTTTCTGAAAGTAGCAGCAGAGCAACACGGCAACACGCTGCGGTGAGGTTGTACATACAGATGTATGCGGCCCCATGCAAGAGATATCGCATGGAGGATCAAAATATTTTATTTTGTTTAAAGACGATTTTTCAAATTATCGGCAAGTTTTCTTTATGAAGAACAAGTCAGAGGCTATTTAGCATTTAAAGAAATATACCATCATGATAAAAAAGGACACTATGTGTGATTTGGGAATTCTTCGGTCTGACAATGGCGGGGAATATATCAATAAAGAAGTAGAGAATTTTTTATCTTTTTAGACAGTGCCATATACACCGCAACAAAATGGTCGGGTGGAACGCGATATGCGTACTATAGTCGAGGCAGCTAGAACCATGATCCATGCAAAGCAAATTTCTCTTAAGTTTTGGGCCGAAGCAATAAACACTGCAGTATATATATTGAATCGAACTGGTCCAAGTCCTATTCCAAATGTATCGCCGTTTGAATTGTGGTTTGGTAGTAAACCTAGAATTGACCATTTAAGAGTGTTTGGGTCTGATGTTTTTATTCATATAGCAAAACAACGTCGCAAGAAATGGGACAAAAAGGCAGACATGGGTTTCTTAGTTGGGTACCCTGAAGGTACCAAAGGATATCGAGTATGGAATTCACACTCAAATCAAGTTGAAATATCGTCCGACGTAAAATTTAAGGAATTAACTACAAAATCTTGCATTGCAGATGGAAATATAAATAAAGTATTAAACTATCCGAATGTAGGCGAAGAAAGCATTGACACGCAGGATGAAGTAACAGTTTCAATCCCAATTGCTCCGAAAAAATCATCAGCAAACGACAACACGGAAGTTGATTCAATTCGAAACCGCTTGAGAAGTAACAAAAAGATGACTAACTTAATTAGCTTGGAGGAGAGTTATGCTTTTCTGATGGATTACCAAGAACCAACTAATTATCAGGAAGCAATTAAAGTCGGTGACAGTAAGAAGTGGTTAAAGGCGATGGATGAAGAATACCATGCGCTAGTTAAAAACAATACTTGGGAGCTAGTTTCATTACCGCAGGATAAGAAGGCAATTGACAACAGATGGGTATATAAAATTAAATTTAAAAAAGACTCATCCATTGAACGATACAAGGCACGTTTAGTGATTCGCGGGTTTACACAACAGTATGGCGTAGACTACGTGGAAACTTTTAGTCCAGTGGTACGCTTCACATCAATTCGGGCCATATTATCATTAGCCGCTCAGGAAAATATGTCATTAAGACAATTTGATATAAAAACCGCATTTTTACATGGAGAAATAGATGCGGATATATATATGCAACAGCCTGAAGGGTATAATGATGGATCTGGCAAGGTGTGCAAACTCATCAAGAGTTTGTACGGCCTAAAACAATCCGCGTTGTTGGAACCAAAAGTTTGTGAAATTTTTAAATGATTTCGGTTTGCATCCCACAAAGGCAGATCCCTGTGTTTTTGTGAATTGTAGTGTCGGTGGCAGAATTATGCGAGCAATTTACATAGACGATGGTTTAGTTGCAGCAAGTGATGAAAAATTGATTGTGGCATTACTAAATAATCTCCAAGACAATTTTGAAATACAATTCGGTGAACTAGCATGTTTTTTGGGAATCGAGATTGAAAGAGAAAAAGATGGGTCTATTTTTATTCACCAAAACAACTATGCAAACAAGGTCCTCCATAGATTGTTTATGGCAGATAGCAATCCAGTTGCAACTCCAGCTGAGCCAGGTCAACTTCCAGACTTAAATTCGAAACTCAAAGTTAATTTTCCGTATAGAGAGGGGGTTGGAAGTTTAATGTATTTGGCTGTGGCAACTAGACCGGACATATCATTTGCAGTTGGTTACATAAGTCGTTTTATGGAGAATCCAACCAGTGCACACATTACAGCACTTAAAAGAGTTTTGAAATATATCAGAGGGAGTGTTTCAAAAGGTATTCTGTATAAATCCAATCAACAACATTTTTTGTTATCTTGTTACAGTGATGCCGATTATGCAGGAGATCAAAGTACACGACGATCTACCAGTGGTTATGTTTTTATGTTTGGTGCAGGTGCTGTTAGTTGGAGCTCTGAAAGGCAAAAGTGTGTAGCCTTATCAACTACGGAATCCGAATACATTGCAGCGTCACAAACCATCAAGGAAATGTTGTGGCTGAAGATTTGATTGCTTGAAGATTTAAATCAAAAAGTAAATGAGACTTCACTACTGTTTATGGATAATCAGAGCGCAATTAGACTAGTAAAAAAACCTGAATTTCATAAGCGCTCAAAACATATTGACGTGAGGTATCAAAAAAAAATATGAAGAGGGAGTTTTCGAAATACAATACATTGCGAGTAATGAACAGCTGGGGGACATGTTTACAAAGGCGCTGAGTAAAATAAAATTTGAGAAATTCCGTTGTTTAATTGGTGTGTGTGATTTAACGTAAATATAAATTTTTGATTAAATTTAAGTGGGAGTGTTAAGAAAAGTAAATTAAAACAAATATTATTTATACTCACCTGCACCCTAAATAATTTAATTATTCTTATTCTTACACACACACACGCAATTTTTGTACTTGTCAATATATACATACTATGTTTACTGTTACATATGAATCTAGATGTATAATTCACGTTAAAATTGTATTCACTCTCGTTTGTTTTGTCAAATAATAAACATCGACTATCAAATCATTCTAGTGTTTAATTCTTTTTATTTTTGCGCTCAACACGCTAATGGTGGTGGTGATCTACCCACCCTGGGTTTTTGCTCAAATGGGTTGAGTTGCCTAAGAGGGATTTTAAACAATGATTTGGCTCACCCTAGAATCCGTTGAGCCAGTCTCGTTAGAGGGTGGATTTGCCAACTGCTTAGCTGGGTTACCACCTGGGGTACAATTATCTGAATTAGTTGTTTAGTTTACTGGTCATGGAGCATCTACCACTCTGACCAGTACGAGTTGATAATGGGTCTGGTTTGAGAACTTCATTTACTATGTTCTCGATAGTCATACCGCCGTGTCTCGGTCGCCAGAGCCATTTTAGTTGCCTAGCAGAGTGCACCACGCGCAGGTGAGGTTGTCATTTGAGCTGATTGTAGACCACTTAACTTAAGCCCCCTTTCGTGAGGAGAATATGTTTCAAACAATTGAAGTATTGCCCATGATATCCAAAATCAAACGGGACGGCAGAAAAAGGAATACACATCGCAAAACAAATGCTGGAAAAATGTTGCGATAGTGGTACATCGTTGTGGAGAGTATTGTTGGAATATTGAGATACGCCAATAGTGGAATTAAAATTATCGCCAGCACAGTTTTTAATGAGTAGACGTTTGAGAACGAGAGTTCCAATTAGAAGCTTATTGTTAAAGCATCAGCATACTACGACTGGAATGCACATCTAAGGGTTGTATTTGCACGGGGCGAAAATGTTGTTTATCAGGAGGGTGGTAACCATAGGAGTTGGAAACTGGGTAGAATTATGACCAGGGTTGATACTCCGAGATCTTATTTGTTGATCAATGAAAATGGTAATGAAATTAGGCGGAATTCTGTTCATTTGCGAAGATCGTTTAACAAATTTGAGGTGAAACGTGAGATTGAAGAAGAAGTCGGGTCCAAAAAAAGGTGCAAAGGGAGGTAAGTAATTTAATGTTAAAGAAAATGGAAATGCATTAAATTTAAAGTAAATTAAAAAAGGGAGATGTTGCATGTGGAATGTGAATGTATAAAACAGATTCCACATATAGGTCTGCAGGCCAGATCCCTGTTGAATGGACTCGAGAGTGGACGTGTAGATGGACGGATTTAAAATTAATATAAAAACTAGTTTGGATATAAATAAAGTGATTATTAAATAAGGAGAATAAAGGCAACAAATACAACACGTGCAAGCGGTGTGGATTGTTTTATTCAGAAGAGGCCCAAAATCAAATTAAGGTTATAACTAATGGACCTCAGCTATAAGCAATAGTTTAATCAATAGTTAAAAAATTACATAAAAGGTGCTCTCCATGATGGCCACTTACTGTAGACTACCGTAGAATACTGTAATTAGAATTTAATCTGGTCATACAAAGAATACAAAACGTTTCGTTCTCCTGGGGTGGGTTGCATTGACTAAGAGCTTTGGACATTTGGAAGAGATAGCTTTACGGAGTGTTACCCGTTGCAATATATTGCTGTGGTGGTTAGACCTTGACAGATGGGAATGAGAGGTAACTGACGATAGTGAAGGAAGGGTCACGCGTATTATATATGGCCTCCAAAACCGATGATGATGACAATTACTGAAATGTAATATTAAAGTAATATCGATTTCAATTTGTGGTAAGATCATATTTCGATCATAAATCGTTACGAACTCACTTTGGCCTCGGTCTAAAATAGGAACTAAAATAGTGGGTGTGGTCAAACAGACAAAATCCCTTACGGGCGAAAAATAAATTATAAAATTACATTAAATTTTTAGTATACACCAATCTTTTGACAATGCAATTAGTCAAAACATATTTTAAATTAATAACTTCGACTTACAGTTTTTAAATACTGTTGTCTGTTACATATATAAATCCGTGTACTAATTGGCGGATATATTTCAATTTAATTGAACAAATGAAAACAAATGAAAAAAATGTAAGCAATAAAATCGTACATCTGAAGACAAGCAAATAAATTTATGGTCATAATTAAAATGTTAGTACTCATGCTTCAGCATAAGATAATTACTATCGATATTAAAGGCCTTAACTGGCCCCCACTGAAACATTAATCAGGTGATTTCGGTGGCAATTATGATCATGTATTTTGTACAGTCTAAAACAATCAAAAGGTTTCAGAGTTGCCATCACCGATAAACATGTTGCCTTTTTGCTATTAGGGGCATTCGACTGGTATTCTGACATAGCTTGTTTCGTTGAGTTTAATTCTTCATTTCTTCATCCAGTTAGTAATTGTATTAATCGATGTTTGTAGGTTTTCTGTAGCTTGCGTTATATTGCTCCCAACTGCCAAGATTACTGTGTCTTCAGCAAATGTATAGCTATGGTTGTTTCATTTATTAGTGATATGTCTAGTGTGTACATATAGAAGGTTCATGATATGATCCAAAACGCTTCCTTGCGGCGTTATATATTCATGATATTCATCTTCATATTTTATACGGAAATGCTTCATTATTTTTCATCTGTAGGTAATTTTTTTTACTACTTAAGCGTATCCATAAATCGTTCTGTCCTCAGTTTAGATTTAGTTTACGTTTAACTAATATGTTAGCCAAATCTTCCTCTAAATGACCCAATGCTATCACATAATCTCCAACTGATTTTATCTGGCCATAGATCATGACTATTGACAAGACTATGACCGAAATCCATGATAAATATTTGTGAATATAAATTTTTGACATTTATTTGATAAAAACGAAGACACCTAAATTATTACGGTCAGTTGCTATGGTAATTTTTGACAAATGCCAAAACTTTCTATAATAAAAACCTAACTCATCGCGTAGCATACTCGGATATACTATTCAAAAACCATATATAAGAAAAATTTGTATTTTTTCGTTGCTATGACAATTTCAAGAAACAATGGATACTTTTTCTTCATAGTTTTTATATCTCACAAAAAGTGAATACATATGTAAAAACATAAAAACTTATATAAAAACAAATAAGGCGGGGAAATATTTCTATCAATTATTCTTCTTTTCGGACAGCGTAATAAAAAATTGGGAATGTAGAGGAATATTTTTCAAATTCATAAATGTCAAAAATTTTATTCACAAATATTTATCATGGGTTTCGAACACAGTCTATGTGACAAAATATTGATATACTCAAAATGTTTTTTTGAATTATATTCGATTGGAAAATTATACAGAAGTCATGGACCTATAGTTGGCCTTGTATATTGGAATGTCCATTTTTAAAGCGAATGGGTAGTAAGGCTTTTTTATCAATTTAGCTGTAGTTGCACTCAGCTTTTATAACTTCCTTAATCAATGCTGGAAAATTATGACTAAAACGCCTCGTACAATTCATGTTTTTACAGCAACCAACCCAATGAACATTATACCTAAATCGATCGATACTATTTGCATAAGCCACTGATTGAACGCGATATAAGATTTTGTAGCGCGATGTATCTTTCTGTTGAGCATCAGAAACAATTACAATTTTTGGCATCTGACTAATTTTAATTTTACCGTCTTTAAATCCACTACGCTGTCATCATGGTAATATACTCTGCAACTTAAAAACTCCTCTTTAAGCTTTAAATGGTATTATATTGATTTTTACCTATACTAAATTGTACTAGATGCCACTGATAACCAAGTTTTTGAATGCCTTCCAGATGACTCTTAGATTGATGTAGTCGTGCGTTGAAGCGCCCAAATCGTGATAGTACTCCTCGACAACAGGGGCTAATTTATTTGACTCCCGCTGCTCTAATTATAGTCGTATCAGACATATAGCACTAATACGATTGTAACTTAAAATATCACCATCGAGGGAGGAGTGTACACCAAACGTTTTACAACACATTTAAACATAGCCTTAAGTAACAAAACACAAGCCTAATTATAGGTTTTTATTTGTTCAATCTTTAAATGTTCCTTTCATCGTCATAAATATAACTAATAAATAACATAAACAAGTAAATAAATAAAAGCAATTAAATTGATATGAAATAGGAGGTGTATGTGATAATTATAAATTACAGAAAGCCTATAATCAAAATAAAATTTTTAAACCGATTTGAATCTTTCACGATTTTTTTTTTACTTTTCTTCGGTTGTGTGCCTTCTACTAAGACGATCGTTTTAATTTTATTTCATTCCCATTGATTTTACAAATATTTTGGTTCTTCTTACTCGAGCTGTGTAGTGTGCAATATATTTACTATGCTTGTATATGTACAGTACGGTGCAATGAAATCCGGACAGTTTAAATTTTTAGAAAATGTCAGGTCACTGGTAAGCAGATTTCCTGGCCTTGCTTCAAGGCATAACTTTGGAAGTACTAGTTATTTGAGCTTAGAAGGGTATTCTTCCCTGCGAGATGTTTACTTCCTAAAATGAAATAAAGCAACCCTTATCAATGTAAGAAGACTAAAACAACCATCTTCTTAACTCCAGCAATAGAACTACTATCTAATCCAAACAGCAATGTTTATTTTTTGCATGCAACAAAATTTCAATCAGGCAGTCAGTCAATAACGATGCCAACACGGCAAAATTCTACTTGAAACAATACAGCAGGGACTCTGGGAAAAAGTATAGACCAACAAATTTTAATTGAAATCTTCATCTACGAGAAGTATTACGTATTTAGTTTCGGTCACATACTCACATTTGCAATGGTTCTGTTTTCTTCAACGATATTCCGAAATTCCGAAAGTAACAAAAATACAAACTTCCGTTACAGCAGATTACATCCACTAAAACAAAAATGGGAATTCCCGATATTTATCTTTTTGCATTTTATCACACTTTTTTTGTCTATACTGACAGATTGATAATTTGTATCATTAATCAAATAACTAAAAATTTTTTCTAGTTGGCTTTGGAAATGTTCTTTTTTTGTTTTTCATATCGTATATGGTAAAAAAAATTCATTTATCGTATAGCGACTTCAAATAACTCAAGGAAATGTCGGCCCAAGCAGCTTTGATGGCTTCAATAAGTGAATATTATTATTCTGTATCCCCTTCATATACTTTGCGAGGAAACCATCTCCAAACGTTTTTCATAATGTTTAAATCAGGAGAGTACGGGGGCCATTTAAGGAAATCTACGTTCTTCTTGGAAAGAACTTTTACAATCCTAGCCATATGGATAGAAACGTTATCTTGCTGATAAATCAATTTCAGTGGTCCGAGCAGCTGTTGGAACTTGGAAATGCTGATTCAAAAATATAAAAATAAGAATTTGCAGTCATTTGTTGATTTTGAAAATCTAGCTCAATCCCATCATATTATGAAATAGGTCCCCAGACTATTACCCTCTCTTCTCTGTTGTGCAAAGTTGATTGAAAACTCGCTCTTCTTTACTTAGATCATAGAAATAATAGTTATAGCCATCGGACACGTCTAAATTGAGTTTATTTTTCATCCGAAAACATGACTAAATCACTGATTGTTCCAAGCCATATGCTCTTTCCCAAATTTAAGCCGATTGTTTGATTGAAGCCTTTCATATATTTTCTATAGTTCCATGATTTCTTAAATAATTAAGCACAACAGTGTGACTTCGGCATAGTTTTTCAACATCATTTAATTTTTGATTTGACTCATTTAAAAAAAACAATTGACATCACTAATTTTATTTATTATTTAATATTTTAATAAAACTAAACAAAAGCAAATATAACAAAAGAAAGAAAAAGGAACTGTATTTATTCGCGTGTAGGTAAAAATAATATTTCTTTACCATATTAGTGAAAAAAAAAAAAAATATTTCCAAAGCCAACTAGAAATTTTTTTAGTCATTTGATCAATGATGAAATTATCTACCTTTCAGTATAGACAAGAAAATAGCGATAAGAATCTGAAAGAGATAGAAATATCGGAAATTCCCATTTTTCGGCTAGTGGATTTAAACTGCTGTAACGGAGTGTATATACCGATGACACAGCTATCATACAGGTAGCAAACTGTCACATCCAGTCACACCCTGGAATACACCCCAGGACAACCTGGAGTCACGAGTATATACATATTAACAATCGTTTTAGTATCACTTGTTAGTTTCATGCAAATGTAGAGATATAACCTCGAATATTGAGATCCTTTTTTGTATGCGCAGAGGTCATTATCTCCAATAGCAATTTTGATCAAAAAAAAAAAATTACCTACCAGTAACTAGAGTACTAGACCTACTAGAAATGACTGTCAGAGGAAGATACAAATGTATTGTTTAAACAAATTGAACAGTTGAATCTTGTAGACGTATTATTTTTCGACGTTTAATTTTTTATAGTATTTTCAAGATAGTCACTGTGAGCAAACACTACACCCATTTGGAAAAATGCTTTTTTATGGCCGAATTTGTATGCAAAATATTGGAAACATGCACTTTGACTTTTCGATCTTTCATCACGATTTTTAGGACTTGGTTGATGTTTTCTTGAGTCAATGCTTCATTTTGACGACGAACTCGTCCAGCATCATTTGTGTCTGTACGACCATGTTTAAAATCAATATATTGCACCGAAAAATAGTTGGTTTCGACGGAACAGATTCCGAATAATACTTTTCAAGCATTTGCTGAGCTTGAACGGTGTTTTTTCCGTTAAAAGACGATGTTTTATCAACACACGATACTCTTTTCATTGTTTTCAAAATTGGAAAAGTTACGTCAGTTTAAGTACTGTTATTTAGTATGATATTATTCGATTTTCATGAAATTTTGACACATATCGTTTCAAGGTTGCTACGTTCTAAAATTAATAAAAACATTTCTTTAAAGGCTCCAGCTCTAGGTTAGTATTGGGACTTATTGAACGATCGTGACATTTGAGGTCTGGGTTGTTGCACAATCCTTTGTCCAGAATTAATCTGACTCATTTACACGTCCAAATTTTGGCATAATTTAATTCATGATAGTTGACCATTCATTGCGTGTTAATATAGGTAATATTGCAAGCCCAAATTACATTAGTATGTTTATTTCAAAGGAAAACAGGATTTTCAAGCCACACAATGAGTAAATGGCAACATTAAATAACCATTGTGAGACTCTTAGCGACTATTTTCTAGATTAAGGGTGGCTAAAAATCTTCAACGGCTATTCTCTCTGTTAGGATGGCTGATGTTGACGTTGATGTGATTTCATCACACATGTAACAGCGGGTTGAGCGGCAGGCTTACTACCCACCCACATTAAACTCTTTATGTTATGATCCTCACACAAAGGCCTCGGATTACTATTTAGGATTCATTACAACTTCGAAAACTGTACATAAATCGCGCTACAAAAACGGGAATACTGAACTTATACTAAGCCTACTAATACTTAGTTACTTACTGTATGGGTGGTCCATAAATCAGTTTATAGTGGACGACCTATACGTAGATGGAGTCGTTTAGGCTTGGACCACTCTAAGTTTTCACTGACGCATCGAAAACCACTCGGATCTTTGTTGATACTGATGATTTCTTTACTACCGTGTGATGGGATAGACAATCTCTTCCGGTGAATGGTGCTGCTAACTCGCAATTAATAGTTGGAGCCTAATTTCTTCTTCTGTTGAAGATAACGCTTCAACGTTTATTTCCCGGAACTGCCTAACTGATCAAGTTGTTTCATTGTTCTAGATGGTGACGTTCCTTACAATTATTTACAAAATAAGTTGAGCTGACTGTGCCGATATGCACACGTCACAATTGGCATCTCTGCATTTGACGTTTTGGGCTTGCCATTGTCTCTATAATAATTGGAGCCTTCGCTCTATGAAGATGACGTATTCTGATATTTTTGGGACCTCTATAGGATTGGCTAATGTTGTTTCGTATAGCTTTAGGGATTCTGCGTTCAGTTTCATGATTATAATAAACGTTGTCAAAGATTTAAACAGGGAGCTCATCTGCAGCCGTTTTATGTTGCGTATCATTTCTAATTGGGTGTCATATGGATTTCGTAATGCTCCAGCAGTTGCAACTTTTATCGTTGGTAGCGATAGCAGTGAATTGAAATACTTGCCTGCTAGTAGTCTAGAATTATTAAATTTTGATTGTAGCAAGCCCTATTTTGTAATGATCGCCTATTGTTGACAAAGTTAAGCTAAACTTTTCGGTAAGTACGATTTGAGATATGACATTTCCACCGTAATGGATAGATGGTTGTTTTGGTGGATAAGCTTCTTGAAAATATCGTTACAGTGGAGCTCCTGCTCATATTTTCCATGAAATGGAAGCAGTTCCACTTTGGGCAGGGTTACTTTTATTGTTTCGACTGAGGTTGTTGACTCAGACTGGCGTTCAGTTTTAGATTTATGTACTGAATAGTTTCGAATACATTTGCCGCATCAGATTATCTTGTCTCTTAAACAACCTTTTGTTGTTGTTATCTTCCTTAGTTTGCCCGTGAGGTTGGCCGTCACATTTGTACAAACTCGGCCGAGCTTATTGATAACTCGTTGCTCCTTCATATATTTCGTCATTCCCTAGGTTGTTATGTATCACTTATCATCTAACAGTGGTTGCAGCTTTGACAATGCTGAATTATTTTCTGAGATAATTATTGTTGGCGTTTTAGGGGGCCTGTCGTGTAATCGGTGACCCATATCCTCTATTAGCTAAGTGTATATGCCATTCATTTTCTTCCTCTTTTTGAGATATGCGTGGTTTTGATCAAGTGGTGGTATTATGGCCAGAATCTTGTCATGATTTCCGAATTTTTGTATTAGACTCGCTACTCTCTTTTCTCTATACTGTTTTGTTTTCCTATCATCCCGTCTTTGCAGCAGTTTGTACCCATTTCGATTATGTTACCATCTGTTCCATCATGGCTTTGGAGTATACTATCCATAGTTGGTTGTTGTTTTGATGTGACACAGGTGCTTGTTGTGAATTATACGTAAGTTTTATTGGTTGGCAGTTATTCTGGTAGCTCGAAGGACAGTGTTAATATAACAATTAGAGATTATGGCTTTCCAGCCTTGTTAAACTAGTATATAGTAGCGTTTAAGGTAAATATGTTTAGATTACCATTGGTGGGGTCTAAATATAGTGAGTTAAACAATCTGGAATCAATAAGAGCTAGTTCAAGATTGGAAAACACCACTCATATCCCTGCTTCGTAAAAGAGAAGATCGTTTAAAAACGGGAATTACCGCGGTAACCGCGGACAACACAGCATTAGGTTACTATATATAAATGTAGATTATTAGCGGTCCGGATTTCATTGCACAGTACCGTCATACTACACTCGTATACATATGCAACATATAACATTCAATTATTTAAGAGTATCTCTTGTTTGCTTCTATTCGGGATACAGCAACAACACGGTCACAACAAGCATTAAGAGAACGAACGATGTAAGAAAACCACAAATATAATTTATAATTTATATTCATCCATCCATAAGTGATAATAGATATGTTATTAAATTATTAGTTTTGAAATTTATCCTAATTAAATTAAACATTGTCCGCCCCTCATGAAACGAAACATATGTATGTATGTATGTATCTCGAACGTACGTACGTTGGGTTGGTATAAATCAGAATAAATGGTGTTATTATTGAATTATGTAATTTGTATTTTGTGCGTTTAAGAATAAAAAAAAACGGAATGAAAACGTGCGGTAGGAGAATACTTAAGGAGGAATAAAATAATAAGAAAAAGTTAAGAAGAACGACTTAAGATAATTTCGGGAAGAACTAATATATAAACTTAAATTGACTGATGGTAATTCGCTGATTTATTTTAATTGTTTATTTATTTATTGATCTTGTTATGATAATCTTTTGTTATTCCGGTATTGGAAGCATTTTGATCTGGCAAACATCAGAATGGTTCAAACTCCAACACGCAGTAACCATCACTTGTCGTGTAGGATGTAAACGCAACAAAATATTCAACTTACATAATTGGAGATGCCAGATTTTGGTTTTCGGCTTCCTGTTCACTATCAGCGCCCGTGTCTATCAAAAAATTGAGTTTGTTTTGACATTTTCGTATTAGTAAGTGACTAGTGTACTTCAGTTTATGGTCAGCCATGGCAACCGATAGAACTACTAGTTTATGGAATTTGTATAAATGCACGTGGCAATTTGCTTAGAGGAATGGTTGTTCCCGGTTGAGTTCAACTCTGGATTCGGAAAACCACAGAGTAAGTGACAATTATCGATCTAGTGTGGAATTTAGTCTTTCGACAGTACGGGCAAAATGCTTGTTGTGCGAACTTTTGCTTATTTAATTGAAGCTCTCTAGACTTCATCAGTCACAAAATTACGAAAATAGGCATATGCAACAATTTATTGACATAACAAATTATTACTACAGGTTTATGCCTAGGATAACGGAAAATTTAGCAACTATACCATATCCATTTGCCAACTTTACTAAAAAAGACTCAGAACGCCGAAGCACTTCTTCTGACTAAATGTCAATGGTATTCGAACAGAAAACCAGGTTTGAAATCACTTTTAGCACTTTTAGCGTAAACATAACACAATTTGTATATTTCATAGGACGAGTGGCAAAGAGAGCAGTAACGTCATCAAGGAAGTCAAGCAACCTAATGCGAGGTTTCCTAAAAATAGGTGACCAATTGGAAACATCAGAGAAGTAATGGAAACGTAGAAAAACAAATCGAAAACACCCCCGTGGTAACCAGTATCTAGCAACCTAGATACGCTTCCATTCAAAGGACCAATCTGAATTATTCACTGCTCTGAATTCAAAATGTTTTACAGAAACGAAAACTATAGAAGAATAAATAATTATCAATCCACAATGGCTGGTGGAGGGATATGGTTGCTTGGCTATTATCGTAGTACTCAGACACGAATAATTACAACATAAGAAGTCTTAACAGTAACATAGAAAAGGAAATGTAGCGGTATAACATCGAAATATGAGGAGATTTTAGCGAAAATGATGGAAAAACAATGTGGATTAACTACAAGTATAGGGTAACTTTATATGTTCTTTATATGACTTTATATGTTCTCCGGCAAGCACGGCAAGGATCAATGCAGGAAACTAACAACAGCTAGAAGCCCACCACTCGCATGGAAACCAATAAATACTAAAATATTTAGTCAATTCCATTACGGCAGATGCAGTTGACACAATAAAAGATGAATTTTTTGAGCGACAACATTCTGGTGCACACTGAAATTTTTTATTGATTGATTAAGAATGTACAACAGGATATCCCGGAAAGCGCCGGGCCCTCCGTACACCCGTTTTTGCATATACTGGGAAGGATAAGGCAGGATATTTGTTAAATTATTGAGATCGACTTACAGACACCTTGGCAGCCAATAGCTAGTAAATTGTTGAGGTGTAGGGAAAGGAAAGGTATGTCAGTAATGACAGAATTGGTCCGGTTTCCCGATAGCCAATATTCAAACTACTGTTAGCATAAGACAATCACAATTTTACTGAACTGCTCTACATTCTGTCATCTGTTATCAGCAACTCCAGTGTGCCACCTGCACAATAATACGAAAATACGAAAATATAACAAATGTAAAAATATAATAATAAATTAATTTATATATAATAAATAATTATATTAATATTAATATTAATTTATATATACACTATACTGATAGTAATATAAAATTTATAAATTAGATGTAAAAAAAAATTATTAAATAGTACAAATTAATTGAATTAACTGTTTTATGACAAATACCTTATAATAATAAACTATTTAAATATTCAAATAAATATTTGGATGGTTCACAAGAAAATAATAATAAAATGGATATAAGATTACGGCGGTGAATAAAATTTAAATGGTTTGGATCTTTGCTATCCATATTTGTCTTTATTACTACAAGGATCGCACATTTTTTATTTACCATTAAACACGGGAATGGCACAACAACATGCCACTGCAAACTGAAATATCGTTTTGTTTCGATAAACTCAGAATGGTTAGACAGAGATGCACATTATAATTTATGTAACATGACACAAATACGATGAAATGTAAAATAAAAATGTATGAAAATTTTAGAAACAATGTTTATTAATAATTCAATCGTTTTACGAGCAGATTATTAATTTAAAATTAAATTTTGTAATTAATATAGTTTAATTAATATAAATAGTTAAATAAAAACACATTTCCAATGCATCTTCTAATGCATCGGTATACAAAAAATAAACTACATTTACACAAAAAACCTCAATTATGGTTTGCATCCTTGCTACCACATTGAGTTTTTTGACAACTTTTTCATTTTTTCATTTCATTTGCTTTTTTTTATATAACCTTTTCGATACACGAAATTTCTCTCTTTAAATTAAATTTAAACTAAATATGAATTGAACCAAAAAGATTGTTTTTTTTACTCTAAATTTGCTCTAACCCAGATTTGTAGTTTTATTGGTGAAAATAAAGTCCTTTTTTTACTCTAGAGCAGTTTTATGAAATCTAGATTTTTTGCAAAACCAAACTAAAAAGAAATGTCAATTATGACAATTCTCGATTTTTAGATCTGTCATTCGTAAATTTTGTAAATTTGAATTCAAAGTTTTCTTGTTTGTTGTGTATTAAAATTTAAAAAACTTTAAATTTAAAATGTCAAAAAATAAATAAAATTCACCACTACAATAACAAAACAAAAGCAATCTTTTTACAATTTTCATTGGAGAATAAAATTTAGATTTTTTTGACAGAAACCAATAAAAATCGACATAAATTATTAACTTTTATTCTACAGTTTTAAACACTCTATACTTTTTAAATTACACTACAAATATTAATTAATTAATTGTTCGGTATCGATCAAAACACACGTCTGTTTCGACCGTTAGTCGAGACATTCTCCAATATTCTGGTGCACACCGAAATGACATCAAAATTATCCAGGGAGATTTCAATAATGGAGATAGACTAATCGATTACTGTGTCACAAATCAATTATTCATAGGTTCCCTCACAAAAATATATAGAAGTACACTTGGATGCCAGATGGGACAACAACAAACCAAATATATCAAGTACTGGTAAACAAGAAAATTATATCATCACTGCAAGAGGTCAGAGGAATAGCCGACATGCACAGCGATCACCAACTAGTAAAAGCAACATCCAAAGTAAAACACGCCGCTCTAAAATACGCAAGGAACAACAAGACAAAATTTAACATAGAAAGGTTGAGAATACCAGAATTGCCTTCAGTAACAACTTAATATTACCAATAACGAAACTGGTACAGTGAAGAAAGATCACAAATAGAAGAAGCTAATAAATATAAGAGATAAATATAAAGAAATAATACTTAAGCAACAATTTTGTCTTCAAAACACGGCAGGTTCGAAATGCAGGAACGACATTAAAAGAAAATGACACGGAGTGATTGCAGGAAATACACTCAGGAGTCAGGACATTCTCGAAACAGCTCAAAAAAGCAGCAAAAAACATATATATGCGCATGCTACATTTCCGGTCATCGGAAAGTTTACCAACATACAAAAAATTAGGGATGCAGCAAGTCAAACTCTAACCTTAGCAAATCAACAGCTAAATAGATGGAAAAAAATCTTCAAAGATAAACCACAGACACTGAAGACAATAACGCACTTCCTATTAAGGTTACTATAACAAAACAACCAAGTTGCTGGATCGGACAACATTCCAGTTGATCTTTTAAATGGTGATGTATCTACAGCCCTCTGGTAGAATACCAGAGAGATGGAAAGAAGGAATAACTATAACAATCACGAAGAAAGGCTACTTAAGAGAATGAAAGAATTGAAGAGGAATCTCCCTCCTCAACAGCGAAATGAGCAGGCTGGCTAGACCTGGAAGGAGCTGCACGGTTCACATTAATACAATTCAGATCATAATTGAACAATCTAATGAATGGAACGCACAACTGTTTCTACTCTTCGTGGACTTTGAGCGAGCGTTTGATTTGATTAATAGGAGCGCAATTTGGAAGGGACTTAGTGAAATCGGCATTCTGAAGAAAATAGTAGAACTCATCAAAGAAATATACCTGGGTGCTGGAAAAGGAGTTCAATATAAAGGCAACCAGAATGAAAAATACAACAACACACGAGGAGTAAGGCAAAGATGTCATTTTACATAAGCGCACATATTTGTATGGTATTTCTAAACCTACAATTTCCTCCGCCGGGATCGTGATTCTCTCCAATATTATGTAAGACAGTAATTTGTATGCTATGTAAAGGAGAGCTATGCCGCAACAATTTTCGTATTTTGAGCAAACTTCTTTTTTAAGGATAGGGCACAACTTTTTCATCAGGCATAACTTCACTTTGCCGCATACTAATAGAATAAGTTCGAAGAGATAGTTCCACAAAGTATCACAGTTATCATACTCTTAAGACTTCAACCTTCCACTATTCACGCTTTTTCTGACTACAAATTCGCTTGATGGTTTTCCTAGTAAGGATTTCTTTGTTTTTCCATGCGATTGTAAAACGTATTCGCGCTTGACAGGTTGGCTATAGTCACATGCGTAAATAGTTTACACATACGATTATCAACTTTCAAATCTAAAACAGCCTTATTTCACCTGGGCCCAAGCGATACTCTTTTATGGCTGATATAGTGCCATTAAACGCGCTTGGTTTTCTGAGCGACTGCGCGTTCCACGAACCAAAACTGCGTGTTCGTTATCATAAGAGTGGGTTTGGTATAACTTAGGCGATACTCATATTTTTTTGTTGAATTTTTTAACAATGAGGTATTTTACGGATGCCGGAAGTCAGCCCGGCGACCCAACCTTTGATTGATCTTGATTACGAAGATGATATTCTGCTAACACACAAATACGCCGATATGCAGAAGAAAGCTGAAATGTTAACAGAATTGGCACAATAAGTTGGTTTTAAAATCAACATTAGAAAGAATGAACACTCAAGCATTGATACACCAATTCACATCAATCAAGAGAACAATGAAGACGTCAGGGAAATTCGAATACCTTGGTTATACAAGGTAAAACCAGTAGAGTGGTAAAAATAGGCCGAAGAAGATATAATTCAGAGGGTTAAGAAAAACAGAAATACCTGTAATTGCCTGTGTAAAATCAGTATTACTGTATGGTTGTCAAACATGGAAAACTCGTGGAAAAACACATAAAGACTCCAGTTACTTCTAAATAAATGTCGTCTCAGGAAATTAATAAGATGCTTCTGGCCAAACAATATCATGAACGAGGCGCTCTGCCTTAACAAAGCAAATCGATAAAGAGAAATAAATTAGGAAGGGAAAATGGAGAAGGTAGACACACGCTTCTAAAGCCATTATTATTAAAATGAAACCCGTAATGAAAGAGCCCGTAATGACAGAAGATCACCGATGACATAGAAAAGAACTATGCTAATTTAAGCGAAACAACTAGGTGCAATATGGGATGAGTTAAAGGCAATAGCCTCCAATAGTGTGAAATGTTCTAGTCTAGTAGATGCTAATTGGACCTAAAATTGGAGATAAAGGAAAAAAATATTCAATATATGACGCTCAAATGGTGCCACAACCGACGCCTCGAGCACAGCTGTATAGGTGCCGTGTTGCAACAATTGAATAATGGGAATTGAGAGCCGCTTGGATTCTTTTCGAAGGGTGCTATGCCATGAAATCTTTTGAATTTCTAATTCTACTATACCACTATACCAAGAGTTCCAAATTAATCAATTTAGACTGTATCTGAAACTCATGATAAATATTTCTGAATACACATTTCTGACATTTATTTGATAAAAACGAAGATACCCAAATTATCACGGTCAGTTGCTATGATAATTTTGACAAATTCCAAAACTTTTTATAATAAAAGCGAAACTCTACGCGATGAGTTACGCGTAGAAACTCTACGCACACTCGGATGTATACAATAAAACAAATAAAATTCACTACATGGTTTTGTAATAGTACCATTCATAAACCATATAAAAAAATTTGAACTCTTTCGTTGCTATGGCAATTTCAATAAACAATGCACACAATTAAATGTAATTTTTCTTCATAGTTTTATACGTCACAAAATGTGAATTTAAAAACACATAAGGAGGTGAAATATTTCAATTAATTGTTATAATTTTCGGTCACATAATAAAAAATAAAAAAATTGGAAATGTAGCGGAGTAGGGAAATATTTTTCAAATAAATGTCAAAAAATTTATACAAAATATTTATTATGAGTTATACAGTCTTAATCTGAATGATTTGTTTTAGTCTATGCATGGCTATTTTCTGCCATATTTTTATCAACAATATCAACACGTCTTGAACATTGAGTAAATTAAGTAAAAAAGTTCTTTTCAAGTGTCGAGTATTACATCAATTTGCTTATGAATTTGGTACGTAACCAAAATAATTGCACATAACATATTAAGTCACGATTCAAAACGGTCTCTGTAATTTATATACATGGCATAATTGGACCTTAAGATGGTTTACGTGGGTGTCGCTTGTTGGATGTTTGCATATTAGCAAGTTGCAATCATGAAACTTACAACGGATATTTTTTCAGGTTCTACATATGCAGTGGGTTCTATAATTGTAAACCTATAACCATAATTTCTCTTTTCATACTTTTTGAGTGTAAACGTAATAATGAATTTGACAGTGACACGTAGTTAATTTGCATAATATGAACAAATAGAGTAACTTGATGTAGGTGGGAGGTATGAAACTTGTTCACACAAATTTTGCATCCGTTGACTTGTGTTTTCGAACATCTTTACCATTAAGCCGATTTATAAGACAAAATAATGATGGTTTAACATTTGACTCGTGTTTTGTATATTGTTTCGATATAATCTGGCCGAAACAATTTTCTGATTAATTTATCACCGAAAGATGTGATCATAAACGAGGTCATAAGATTTACTTTTATATGCGATTTCGAATCACCATATTGATTATAATTTCACAGCTCAAAAAAAATCCAAAATACCAACAATAGAGTGAGAGGTAATTTGAATATATTATGAAGATTTTAAAGTATTTAAAGATTTTATGTCTCTAGAGTAATATCTGGCTTTGCAATATTAAAAGATAACGTATACCAGTTTACCGCAAAGCCATTGGCGATATATTAATTTAATATAAATTATAAGATGATATTCATAAAAATTATGTTACTATGTGCGTTAAATACATACTCGAATTGTACACGTCGGTAACAAATTTTGAAAGCGCGTCCATCAAATCGTATTATTATCAATTTTTGGGCAAACACCAAAAGCAAAAGCTTTTCACTTGTTTTCAGCATTTTAATTTTTATTTTGATCAATTGACATTTATACGTTGTGATTCGTAAAATACAAAATCATACCTCCAAGTGGTAACAAACGGGCAACGATATCATCGGCTAAATACCAGAGGCGAGTGCAATCAATACACTATAAAATCACAAACTTTGGTTGTAATTTAATTTAATTTGGATTTAATTATTTTGTGCGAAGCAAAGATCAATTTCGATCTGATGAGGAGCATAATATAAATATACATAGTACTACCATGGTATGTTAGCCAATTGACGTGCTAGATGTTGCTCTGGTATCGTTTTAAAATAATCAAAATATTTTTATATGTATAATCGCCTAAATGTCATATATTTATACTAAATTTTTAACGATATTCTATCGACCCGACATCTAGAATATCAATGGGTAAACTGATTTTTTTTATGATGGAGTACTATATGTATGATGCACTGTCTAAAAAAACTAACTAATGATAGCAGTACTGATTATTCACTTTGGAAAACAACCAAACAAATTAAAAGACCAACAATGCAGAATTCTCCAATTGGGATAGAAGGTGGAAAATGGGCTCGACATAACGAAGATAAAGTTCAATGTTTTGCGAAACACCTTGAAAAAATATTCCAACGAAGATCAAGCTTTAGAATCTCAAATAATAACCTCAAATAATGCAATCAGAAAAAGAAAGTGAAGATTTCTTTTAGTGAGAATTGACTTCACCAAAAGAAGTAATGCGTGAGATAAAATTCTATATGAATTCGAAAAAAGCTCCTGTTTATGATCTTATCACTGTAGAAATTTTAAAAGAACTCCCAAGGAAGACTCTAGGTAAGCTCACTAATAAATGGAGCATTTAGAGTCAAATTCAATATAGATTTCAATTTTATATAATGTTGGACCTACATTTAATTATGGCAACTCATAAATTTCTTATAAGTAAACGCATATCTATTGAAAAAGAAAATATTTTTTGTACTGCTTGACATTTTCATTTCCCAAAGATAATGCGATGAGCCAATTTTTGTTTTATTTAATGGAATTGTTTGTCAAACGCGGTAGTGAAAAACTGTTTTATACAAAAATAAAAGTAAAATTTATTTAAAATGCAATAGCAATAACGATAAAAGATTAAAACGAAATGCTAATTGTAATAATTTAGAAAATATTCGGTTCTTTTGATTTCCACAAGAGGTTGACTATTCCAATGTTTGAGCTCAAAAATGCTGTAGATCAGTACCCCGATTTTGTTCGTTTTTTCATTCATTCTAACGCAAGAGAATTGAAAATTTCGTATACGTATACAGTGTATAATATATACATTTATTATTGTGATCCAATTTTATTTTAATGTGTTAGTTTAATTCTCATGTAAATTACGCCTAAATGTATTTTCAATAAAGCCTAAATGTCGAAGCGGTTGAAATCGGTTATCGCATCAAAATCAAAATATTATAGACGGAACTATATTATTTTGATCGAAAATCGAACAGAGAATAAAATTTAAGTTTCAAAATGGTGTTCTACCTTATAAGTGTTCTACCTTATATTTGTTTGTTTTTTCCGACGCTTGTTGAATGTTCGCTTATTTTCGTCTTGAACCTTCTGAATATTTTGTTTTGCGTCATCCCTCAGACTCTACTGCTCTTGATTGAAATCCTTGGCCAACTCTTTTTCAACAGCTTCTTTTATCTTTACATCTTCAGGACATCGCATTTTAGTACCTATCAGCAAACTCGAAAGGTGACATTCCAATACTACGTTGATAGGTGTTGTTAAGGTATCGTTGAAACTTATCAATATGTTTATACCAATTATCAGCATCTTCAGGAGCAAGTTTTGTGAAATTTGGTATAACAATGCGGAATATCCGCTCGACTTGACCGTTTCCCGTGGGAAGCCCCGTATAGTTATTGCTCGTAAACTGATTTGCTACAATTCACAATACTCCAGAAATTCGGCAGACCGGAATGCACCTCCATGATCAGTAACAATGACTTTTGGATTTCTAAAAATGGCTTTCTGCACTGCCATTTACTGAATTACTTCTTTCGCTGAAAGAGTTTTGGTGGGATTCAACCACACAAATTTGGAGAAACCTTCTACAATACAAAATATGTAGCGATACTGTTTCTTTGTAGCCATTAAACTCCCAAGATGATCTAAGTAGTAAGGGACTTGTGGTAAATCACATTTAGGCAGTGGATTCAAGAATCCTTCTTCATCGACTTGCGTTCCGCCATGCTACATTTAACACAAATCATTATGCACGTCTTGATCTTGTGAACCTTTTTGGGGATATAGAACTGCCGACCCACCAGTACTTGCGTTGTTTTGACAGCAGAATGACCCTGGTCATGACACATTTTAATGTCTTCCATCTGGATTTTCTTCGGAACCACCTAAAGCGAAACACCATTCTCCACCTTAAATAAGCAACCATGCGATTAGTAACGTATAGTTATCATACTTACCGTCCTCGAGCAGTTTAAAAATCGCCTTCAATTCGAAATCATACTTCTAGGCCGCCTTTACCCTATTCACCACGCTATTTTCAACTAGCATTACAATTGGTTCCCGACTTACAGCATCTACATGGCACATCCGGCTTCCATCACGATGTTCTAACACGTAATTAAATTCATGGAGATGCTGCGCCCACCCGACAATTCGAAACGTCAATTCTCTGCGCTCCATTGTTCCTTTGAATGAAATTTAGACCCAGAAAATACACCCTGAACTTTTTTAACGCTGTCACAATCGCAAAGACCTCCAACCCGTAACTACAGTATCGTTCTTGACAAGATGATCTTTTTTCGGTAAGTAGTAAACTGGATGGAATTGCTTATCATCAATCGAATTTTGAAGAAGTATAGCATCGAGGCCAAACTTACAAGCATTGGTATAGAGTTCTGTTTCCGCTTCCATACAATAAATCTTCAAAACAGGATAATTGACTAACTAATACATCTTTGATTTTCTCAAATGCTGTCGTCTGTTCTGGACCAAAGTGAAATTCGACACTTTTCGATAGCAAATTTGTTAAAGGCCTTACAATTATGGCATAGTCTTCTACAAATTTATGGAAATAGCCTGTAAGTCCCAGAAAACTTTGTAGTTTTTTTTTTTAGTTTTTTGGAACACTGAATTTTCGAATCGCCTGCGTCTGTGCCTCCGAGGGTTTAATAGTGCCACCAGTTACTTGATAACGAAGGTATTTTACTGATAATCGGAGAATTTGACATTTACTCCATTTTGTGTGCAGCCCATTCTCCTCTGACACTGTCACAACTTCTTTTAACTTCTCCAAAGCCTCTTCAATAGTCTTAGCAGGTACAATTAAATCGACTATATAAACGTACTCCGTTAGTGCATAGATCCCGAAAAATATTAACTATAAATCGCATGAAGATAGCTGAACTGTTGCATAGCCAAAAAGGAGCTCGCAAAAATTTATAAAGTCCGAAAGGGGTTACAAACGCAGCCTACTTTTGTGAATCTTTAGCAATAGGCACATGAAAGAATCCGTTACGTTAGTCAATCGTTGTTAAATACATGGCACCCTGAAGTTTAATGATCTCGTCTTCGATCAGAGGGAGCCGAAATCTGTCTTTCACAACAACTGCATTTAACCCCCGATAGTCTATGCAGAGCCTCTTCGATCCAATCTTTTTGTTGGTTAACACCACTGGACTCGCATAATCAGATGAACTCGGTTGTATAACACCTTCATTTAACTATTCACTAATTTGTTTGCGGACAATGACAAGTTCCATTGGAGATTAGAATTTTTTGTTTTGTTGGTAGGGTTGTAATTAACAATCATTCTTTTTACTTCGTTGCTACCACTTTCATCATTAATATCCGCCAGGTCTACTTCAATGTTATGTCCTATACCGACTTCAGGCAGAAACTTCTTCATGGTAATACTCATAGGCATTATTACAGTTATAGTTTGATTCATTAGCTCTCGGCTAACTATCACATCAACAGGTAAATCCGAATCTTGTACAACATGAAAAATAGTCTCATATTGTTCACCATCAATCAGCACAACAAAACGACCAATGGTATTGATTTTCTGAGGACCAGCAGCAATGGAAGTTAAAATATGTTCATCAAGCTTAGGAGTGCCAATATACTTATATTTGTTATGCGCTATTATGTTAATATCACTGCCACTACCGATCAGCGCAAACAATTCACTTCCATTGATTTCAATTTTCACAACGTCTTACCGTGTCGAAATAAGGTTTTCTTTCCATTAGTTTTTTATACACGCGAGTGCTTCATTTGTATCCTTTCCAAATTCATCTTCAAGAAAAGTGGTCAATTTTTCCCAAACATCTATTTAACTCAAGTTATGCTCAAGTTATCCTTAAACTCTGTTTTGCCGATCTACATAGCAATCTCTTTGCATTAGCAAGTTTCTGTTTATCTGACCATCCTAAACATTCGTCATCTCCACTAAATTTGCAAAGTGAATCTTCAGCATCTTTGAAGCCAAACATAGAAATGGTTTGACAGGGGATATTATGTGTGACTGCATTAGAGGATGAACTATATTCTGATGCAATTAATTGCCTTGAACTCGCGGCATCACTATTGCCTTTATTTTTCATCGATTTTTTTTCATTCCTCAATTTTTGGATCAATTCATCTTTTAGTTTCAACCGCTGTTCTATATCCACCATTTGCGAAGCCGATGAACTGTTTTTCAAACGCTTATTTTCCCGCCTTAGTTGTTCAATCATTTCATCTTGCGGACTCCTCTCTTGATCATCATGTTTGCTAAGTACCAGCTGTAGTATGTACATGAGTACTCTCCCTAAATTCGCCCATACAATCTTTTTAATACAAGTAACACACTTCTATAGATTAAGCAAGCTCCTTTATCAAGAAAACTTTGACCTCAAATTACTTTTATTAGAACACCATATAACACGTTAATTGTATATTCTATTTGCACCGTTTTATATAAACACCGTAAACGCCCAAATTAATGTCCACCGTTGTTCGTCTCACTGTTAGATATGTTTAACAAGAAAGTTTGCAGTTTTGCTCCATATCACTATGAACATACTATGAACAACGATAAATAAAAAAAAATCCGAGAGTAACGATTAATCAGCAACCGACGATTAGTTTTTTCGTCGATTTTATGAATGACGATAGATTATAAAATATGCTTGGTTTTATTGTAGTTTTACTGCAGTTTTTGTATACGTGGTAACACTTTTTTGTGACGTATACTTAAATTTTGTTTTGTTTCTTTAGTTTTACTCAAATTTGTTGTTGTTCATATTTATGAAATGTCAATCAATTTTTATTTATATAGAGAAATTAAAATTGAATTGAATATTTTGTGCAATTACAGTTTATTTTATTTAATTTTTACTATTTTATAATTACAAATGAAATATGTTAGTTATAATATGTGAATATGTTAGTTAATATAATCGTATTCATTAAACGTCAAAAATGTTTTAGCCGCTGATTTATACAAAAACTGCGAGTAAATTAGAGGATAGAAAAAAATTACCTGATTATTCGTCGGTTATATCGTCGTTCATAGAATGCAAACGACGATAAATTTAAGGATTAATGTTTTACTCGCGTTCATAGAATCGGGCCTAAGTGAGCTGAGTATATCTAAATAATCCTAGTTGAGTGTTGATTGTGAAAATTTCCGACGAGTTTTCAACTACTACAATTTGCTGGTACATACGCCGGCTAAATACAAAACTGTAAAACAGTTGCTTTCTGAGAGACTAACTAAAATTTATGTACCACTTTTAAGTATTAACTACTTTCAAATTCACACAAAATCCTGATCTGTGTTTGGCATATTGTGGTATATTGTAGCTTAAACTTGAAGCAGCAGCCACTAGAATTTGCTGGAGTGTAATTGTAAAGCTTTAAAAAGAACTGCAGCTGAGACTAGAAATCTTTCCAGGAAATGGGCGTGGTAATTAAAATAAAGTAATGTGAGTGTTGGATCATCATAAGCGAAAACTCTACAGAATGGAATTAAAATGCCGATATCAAAAGAGTGAGGAATCACTACAAAATTATGCGGCAGATATCGAGAGATTAGTGCATCTTGCACATTCTAAAATGGTTCCAGACTACACGGAGAGAATCGAGATTGATGCCTTAATTGATGGTGTACGAGATGTCGAGATCAAAGAGCTGTAGATGTTTGGAAATTGGAACCTTAAAACCAGATGCTGGAGCTGTAAATCGTTAAGAGATCGTGGAGAATGGCGAGGAGGGCGATCGAGAATACCATCGCCCATGTATTGCAGACCATGGGACAAAGGAAGCAGCGGCAGGCTGAAACGTTCGATATGACACAAGGTTTGGCCACTTATCACCGGACTGTAGATGGAGGAAGGGCAGATCACCATTCCCTGGACAATGGCTACAGAGCAATGAGGAAGAAGTCAAAAATGAGGACCAAATAACGACAGCGTTATTAAACTTGGAAATCAATAACGACAGCGTTATTAATTTCCAAGTATATTCTAAGGTGATAGATGCTAGATAGATGATAGATTTCAAGCAATGCAGACAAGTGGAACGAAACGAAAACATCATCGACGTCAGACACATGAAAATTCTACCATCAGAAGAATGGACTATATATTGAGGAAATTACAAAAAATCAAATGGTTACAACAGCAGGTGGTCAGCCCAACACTCGTTTGTTTACACGCAATTCGGTCACCGGTGAGCAAGATGTAATCATGTTGTATTTCGTTCAATTCTTCCTTCATGTTGTCCAGGAAAATTGTGATCTCACAAACTAAAAAATAACTCAAACTCCACAAAGGTTGGAACAACTGTTCCACATATTAACAGATTTTGAAGTTCACGTACACGTATATTGGGTCAAATGGGTCTTGGTTCAATTAAACTGGATTTTTGTAGCCACAAGCTCAGATCAAATAAAATACTGATGTCTAAAAATAAAAATAATGCCATTGAAAATTTCCCAGCTTCTTTAACAATCAGCGACATAAACGGCTTTGTCAGCATGGTAAATACAACCATTGTTGAAATCCGAAGCTCGCTGAAACACTGAAGTTAATTCACAATCCCTTGACCAAGAAACTCTTAATTAGTCAAGAAATTGACTCACTTTGCCTAGAACTTTAGAATATACTTTCTGGTTAATGTCTGAGCTCAAAATCTAAATAGCACCGCTAGCTGAAACTGGGGATTGGCTTTTGATAGCTTGTTTTGACTCAGAATAAAGAAAAGTCGTCTGAGGGCAAAACTATGCTTCAGGATTATACTGAACAAAGTATAAAAACGTCTTAAGGTTTGAATACTATAGAGACTCGAGGGGCAACTTTTTTAACTAAGTGTATTCAATGTAAAACCATAAATTATGTAACGTTCAATTTTATGGACGGAAAGGGCGGAGTTATTTTTATACTTTTTACATAACATATAATATGTAAATTAATTGCATGCGCATGCTCGGTATGTCCATATACAATAATGTGAGAACCTGTTTGTTACGATGGTTCTTTGTTATTGCACTTCCATCATTTTTACAAAGATCATTATTTGCGATAATATGTGGAATTTTTTTGTTGTTATGTTTTGACAAAGGGCTGCTACATTAAAATATTGAACGTTGCTTGGTACACCCATATTTGGGACAAGCGCAGGTGTCTAATACGTAGATTCGTCCAGAGATTATTACGAACTGTAGATACATACATTTTTTTGTCGTATTATCAGATTAAAGTATCTTTTGGTATTTTGATGGATGTCTTCCACATGTGTACGTAAAGATATATTGTTAAACGCAGGATTACACCTCAAACCATTTCCAGTAATCGAAAAAAAAAAAAATTTAAATAAATTGACTATAATTATTGGCTATTGGTTTTTTGTACGGCAAAATCGTGATTATTATTTTCAATCAGCCATCGCAGTTGCGCGGACGACGATTCAACTCAACCACCACCAGCAGTTGATAAATTTAATTTTTTTTTTAACATTTTAATGCAATTTAATGATTTTGCCGTACGTAGATGATTCGTTGTTGTTGTTTGGTGTTTTGTTTTAAAATTTTAAGTTACAATGAAAATAAAAAATCCACTTACCTCGTAGCTCCGCCTCAACATACATTTTTTTTCATCAAATAATTGTTACATACGTATGTACAAGACACAGGAACTTCTTGCAAGTGAATATAACTACAGCTATATACAAGAACAAGATAAAAAAAATCATCCGCGCATTACATACACAAGAATTTCAAATTATATGTTATTATGATGATGATTTATATCGGTAATTTATGCGTTTTATGCTGAAAACATAATTAGATCATTATAGTTCTGCATACGTAAAAATAGAAAGTATATGTTTAACAATTTTAACAATATTTTTGTGACCAATAAATTTTACATGGTATTGAGCCCACACATCTAAACTCAAATGTTTTGTAAAATCCATTTGGGAGTTGGGAGCACATACCTCAGAAAATATAATCCAACTTACTTCGAAAAGTATCAAGCGAATTTATGTTGATACCACCTGTTAAACTGGGACAACGATCTTTTCTTTAAAACCGAGAAATTAGCGTGGTGGTTTAACTTAGTGGTTGGTTGCGACGTATTAGAATCGAATTATTCTATTACAGGATATGGCTGCTGTGTTTTTGCACTGTACAGATAACAAATAAAAATCGATCTGTACGTGCGCGTGCTCGATTTGACTGGCTATACGGTAACAACAAACAAGATTTGCAAGAATACAAATTATCTGGAAGCATTACTTCAACTCTATGCAGAAACATTACCAATTAAATTAAGTGAATCACTACTAATAATAAAACGGGTTTTACATGCCATTGGTGGCCCCTACCGTAAAGCAATAATCCGGCTCCATTGTTTTTAATCTAGAATTTGTTTTTCGTATTGTTCTAGATAACCAGAAGAAGACAATTCATTCCTTACCTCAAGGAGCCATCGTCGCCGACGAACTCTGCGTTTACCAAATTACAGCACTCCTCTAGAAATCGCATTACAACGGGTCTGATCAACACCTTGTACAATTTCGGCATGTCGACATTTGAAAGGTATTTCGACTTTTATGTTTCCTCCCATTATCATTATCATAACTGACAGGAACTCGAGTTATCAGAAACTCGTCACTCCTTCAAATGTGTGTTGTGAATAAACCTTTTTCCATTAATAATCTTTTTCCAGTGAATTTGAGCAGAATGATTTTATCGAGAAATCACGATTGCCAGTATATGGTTGTTCCAAAGATTTCCGTAACGCGTAGGTCCTTAAAAAACGTGAGTGGTAGTGTTCAAGTTCATCGACATAAAAATTTTGCCGTCAGAATGGCTAATGCAAAAAAGTTCTGCTAGAATCATATTTAATTCAGTACTGAATGGTGTTCGTAAGCCAAGTAACGGCAGAATTCGGTCCCGGTCAGGTCGATTGTAGCAGATAATGGTAGTCTTAATGATTATGTGTCTTCGCTCAATCATTCCGTTGCACTTACAGTGATATCAGACACTGGAACCGCCTGTTTTCAATGTGGGTTTCTAATAATTATTTCTGGAAATTGGAAGTGGACCCATTCGATTTGTTGTGAATCAAAATTTTAGATTTTTGACTTGATGTATACAATTTTGAGCCATTATTTTTAAATCTTTAAAAACGGATCTTTATGATTTCCGTTTTTTCCCTGCATGACCATTGGAAGGCCTCGTAGGATGGTTTTTCTATATACACTCCTCTGCACACTGTATTTGACAATATTCAATTTTCAAATGCAGCATTTGACACTTGTTGAACATAAAGTAAATCAGAGAAATGTTCCTTCAAAATGTCGAGTACTGCATGTATGTTAACACGGAGGTTTATATCCTGATCCCGAATGACAATATGGTATTGTGCAGTTCGGCAACTCCTTTAAATAAGTTACCTGAACTGTGCTGATGGCTGAGTTGTTATATTCTTAAAACTTCAGTCTTCCAACATTCACGCTTTTTCCATCTACAATTTTAATGGTGGTTCTCCTATCAATGACCGCTTGGTTTACAGCGTATCATTGGGACTTGCAGCAAAGAAATTGAGTTGTTAGTATCCGAATTTTACTGCTGAACCTCTGTTCCGATCGCTGTATGAAAAGTGTCGACTATGATGGCCAGAGATGCTGCTGATGATAGATAAATCAGTAAAATAGTGGTTTAAGTTTACTTTTGCAGTTATCGAGGACTTCAATTGCTGCTGACGACCACCGAATATCGTAATTTTGAGAGGCAGTGAGCACGTCCTTCAAATATACAAAGCAAAAGTCAAGTCCTCATAAAACTGTATGCAAACGACGTTGGAACGACTATTCTGCATTCCTATAAGACCGAAAGCCGTCCTACAAAATGGTCTAAAAGGCATAAAAATCGCAGTTTTCAGAATATCCGTCGGTTCTATAGGGATGTGATGGTAGTGCTGGATAAGGTCCATCGTTGTGAATTTGGAAATCGTGATTATGGAATCGGTTACCGATCTGGAATCGTGATTTTATTAAGTCCCTGGAACTGTCAACATACTCTCCAATCTGGTTTTGTACAAGATGTCGAGTATTGAACCTAGGACTGCAGCTAGGTCGGATAATCCCGAGTTTTAAAATGTGTTCGAATTCTGTTCTTGTAATAATTAGTTTGTGCGGGACCAGCCATCGTGTTTTGCATGTAATGGGAGGTCCGTTTGTCCCAACTATGCGAGTCACTTTTTATTTGATATTTCTGATGTTGATGTTGCCACATAAATCACTGTTGGAAATTTTGTAATAATACGTTGAATCCTGGGTCCATCGTCGACTTACCAATCACTATGATTGTATATTTAAACGCAACCAGGTGTTCCCCAGAAAATCTGTGCCAATGATTGGTAACGGCACTTTAGCAACTATGCATTAGTTGAACTCTTAGGGGAATTTGCGTCCAGTCCAATGTTTAGTCATTTTATCTATCGAAAAGTGAGTTTGTAAATTAATTTCGAAAATTAAGACAGGTGGATTTGGATAAGTCATTGCATGCCGGTAACTTACGAATAACTTATTGATTTTTTAAACGCTTTGGGCGCTGATTATAATATCAAGTAAAATTGGTTGCTGCCGAATTGTGATAAATTGGTGAATTCTGCCTAGACTTATTAGAACCATGTTGCGACCGAAAATTTCGACGGTAAAAGTGATCTTTTGAATTCTATTAAGAGTCGTCTTAAGGACCATTATTTGTGCATGCTTCATTGTCTCGTGCACATTATCAGCCCGCTCAGCCAGGACTGATACGAAGACATCGTTTCCGAATTTAGCGAGCATCTTTTGAATTTACTGCGGGAACCTTTTAATTGGATGGTTTTCTGTCACCAAATGTCAAACTATGCAACAAGGTGTGCATCTTTCACTTCTCTGATTTGCTAAACACACGGATCAGTTCGGTGTTAGGTAAATGCGGTGTAAGGATGAGAACCTTTTACGTTGGTAATCAAATAGGTGAACGTGTCATTGTGTCGATCATCCAGAACCCCAATTTTTGCCCAACCGACAATCTTGAATTGTTGCTCCAGAATTCCAAACCATACGACCGGGCTGTACTTTTGTGACGGCATCTTCGGAATGAAACACATATTGGAATTTTTTAAAATCAATACAATGATTACGTTGAGTATATTACAAATTAAACAAAGAAAAAATTTGGAACTATCTAAACCCTAGCACGAAAAAAATATTTGCGTACTCACCATTTTTCCAAAAAATCTTGTTAGTCGTTGCAGAGACTTGTTCACGCTGGAGTCACCGCGGCTTCTGTTACGATGTTATGATGTATAATTAAGTGCTTATAATTGAACTGGTTTTTGGGGTTAAAATAGCTGCGTGTTCATATCACGTCGGGGTTATCAATTTGATTGTTGTGTTTGCGATTGGTTAAAATTTTTATAATAGTTTTTGAAATAACATACAAAAATACAAATATAAACTGGAAATGTTTTACTTATCGACAAATTTATAATTAAACGAAAAGTTTTGTTTTCGTTTATTTTGTTTTTTTTTTTCAAAAAACAAAAGGATTTTAGGTTTACTAAGTTTTTAGAATAATTATAAATTTGTTGACCAAACACAAGTTGATTTTGCACCCAATTTTTGTTTCGTGCAAGTTAATTTTAAATAATTTTAACAATACTAATTTAAGACGCACAGGGTATGAAGACGCTACAAGTAAACTTGCATTCCACACTTGCTTTTAATTTAAGAATCATATTGAAAACCTACATTTATTACTTTTCACGTGTAACCGAAAATGTACTCTATTTCAATTGTATTGCAGTCTCATTCAAGCCAAGCCACTGAGCTTCAATATAGTAATAACTATTACTTTTACCAAAAACGAACAAAATTGTTGATGTTTTTAACAATTTATCATTATTACATTTTTTCGTTTTGTTGAAAGGCCCACAAAAAACTGAAAAACGAATTTTCATTGTCTGTCAAAAATTATTTTTGAATGTAAAAAATTGGTTTGCTAGATAATTTTTTTACGACTGCAATAAAAAATTATAACAGTTTATGGTGTAAACTGTTATAATTTTCTATTGCAGTCGTATTTAATTAATCTAGCAACCAATTTTTTACATTCATTAATAATTTTTGACAGATAATGGAAATTCAAGGCGCTTTAACTACAGGAAAACGAAAACGAAAACTGATTTTTAATTATTCACTAAAACTACAATATATTTCGTATGTTATAGATGAAATTCTTTAAAACCGGTTCGTTACCACTAGGGTTCGCTATACCGAAATACCAGTATACCGGACTTAAAAGTCTGTTTTAAATACCGATATTGAACTATTTATATACCGGTATTTTCGGTATTATTAAATTTACATTTTTTATCATCTCTTGTTTAAAAAAGGAACGAAAATGGAACTGAATATGCTTTATATGGCTTCCGATATTATAGAAGAACCGCTTATAAAATAAACTGACGCAATGAACGATTCGGGTGAAAAACTGGATGATAATTTAAATAATGCTTAATTTGCAGTTGACAACGAGGAGCGTCATATCCGTCGTTTTTTCCAATTCAAGAAATATATATCCAATAATCAATAAAATACCGAGCAATTGGCGCATTGGTTAAAGCTGCGGTGTTTGGGATGGGAGGAACCGGGTTCAATACCCGAAAAAAGTAAACGTACGAAAAAGTAAACGAATTTTTTTTTTCTGTTATACATAATTTTGTATGGCCAGTGTTAACAATGTTAGTTTCCATGGTTTCCAAATCGAAATCAATTTACTTTAACCGCGTCGTGAAAATATTTAATTTGTCTGGGTAACGCAAAACGAAAAACAACGAAATGTCAAATTTTTCGATTTTTGTTTTCCTGTGGGTAAAGTGCTTAAAACAAAAAAACCCGCAACGAAACAATTTTTTGATAAAGTGAAAAATATTTCATTCGTAACGAAAAAATTAAAATAATTTTAATTAGTTTTTTGGATTATAAAAATTTTGTATAGTGGTTACGAACCGGTTTCATAGGATTTCAGCTATACAAAATTGTAGTTTTATAGTGAGTATGTTATTAAAATTCAGTCTTACTTTTTCTGTGGGTAAGGCGCTTAAATCGTTTTTCGACTTCTCCCTCAAATATCTATTTTTCCGTGTAAAGTTTGCTAGATTCACCTTGCATAATAATTTTTGTTGTTGTGTGCAATGAATAAGGTTTTGTTGATCCGTGAAAGATATTTTATTTCCTTCCTATCCTCCGGGTGTAACTGCCGAGCATTCCACTATCTGCCACTCGGAGACTTGCCCGAAGACCCTAGTTTTCCCTCACGGTCAAATTTATGCCCCAAATTAAAAATTTCGAAAACCCAGAAAATACATGATGGTTAGCCCATCAAAACTAAGAATTTTGTACCACAATTAAATTACCGAGATAAAATCTAGTCGAGGACACATAATTTTATTTTATCTCACGTACTTTCATTTTTTATGTTACTGTTTTTTTGTCCAAAGTAGCACTTCACTTGATACACATAAAAAAGGCAAATCCACAACAAAAAAAAATCTACAACTTCTGTATAGAAGAGAAACAGCAATAAATTGATAATCGCCATATAATGAATGACACTGACATATTTTCGTAAAATATGCGTTAAATGTTTTTTGTTGTTGTTTGTTGTTGTTATTCGGTTTATCTCGTACAACATATACAACAGCAAAATAACTCGCTGAAGAAAGAAATACGCGCACCACATTCCTTTTTTAATAAATTTTTTTTTTATATTTAATTTTTTTTTTTTTTTGAAATCTGTATATTCATATCTGGTACGAGTATGTAAAATTTTTTTTTTCACTTTTACAATGAAAATATTAATTCATCAATATAACCGACAGGCTTCATTCAAAAAACAGTAGATAATATATTTTGCAAAATCACAAAAACCTCTCCAAAAATATAATAAATTTATTACAACAAAATTATATAGTTTTCATATAACAAAT
Organism: Tipula confusa; assembly: GCA_963556175.1. Classification (NCBI taxonomy): domain Eukaryota; kingdom Metazoa; phylum Arthropoda; class Insecta; order Diptera; family Tipulidae; genus Tipula; species Tipula confusa. Next base: position 126,243,970 of record OY744477.1, read on the forward strand.
TATAAATTTTATAGATCAACCTAAGATAAATTTATTTTATACATATTTTCCTTTACGATAAAAATAAAAAAAAAAAATAAAAAAATTCGAAACGAAAACCAAAATATAAATAAAAATAATAATAATAATAATAATAATAAAATTAACTTCAGGCAGTTAATAATTATAACAATTTATATTAAAATTTATTAAAAACTTTTATATGCTGTGATGCAAAACTAGAGGTTTTAATACACTCACACACATATACCGAAGCCAGACGACATGTACACACACTTAACTATACGTACAATTTTTTATGTACAGCACTGCGGAAAATGCTGCAAGATAATAATATTATAAACTAATCTTTTGACAGATACAATCATGACTGTTGGTAATTTTTTGTTATTGTGTACATGGAGTGCAAATTTATTTCTATTTATGTTCAAAAGTCTTTTGGCAAAATTTATAGATACCGATAAAAATGTATTGTGAAATTTGAAACCTTTATACTTAACTCAAAGCCATAATTGGTCCGGTCTTGATGTGCTTCTAATATGCTATATGGGATTTTCTAACTCGAGAATTCTTTTACATTTTCCTTCTTCACATATTTTCCAGTTACAAATTACCAATAGAGAGTTTTTGAAATTAAAAGTATTAGTAAAGTAAATAAAAATATTAGTTTAACGATTGATGCTTTTTAATTAATCAAGATCTGTATTATTAATCTGTATTAACGTACATCGCTTTATAGAAACATAAGCGCAAATTTTGTTTGCACAAATAATACATAGAACATTTTAATTATTTTTGATCGAGTAGGCATGCATTTAAACAAATTAATGTATAAAATAAAACAATAAAACTTAAAGAACAGTCCGTCGTTAGTTTTAATAGTTTTGTCTAATTTAATTTTTCACTTATTTGTTTTTATTTTAAATAATATTTACGTATTTAAAATATTACTGTTTATAAGCCAGTATTTGTTTTTCATCTTCATGCCTTACCAGCTTTATACAACTACAATATTATCAGGTAATTATACTAATTAAATTACTTTATGTAGTGAAATTATGTCATTTCAATATTATCTATATTAACTGAAAAAAAGGAAAGTACATTTATTTAAAATGCCACCTAAGAGAGTACAAAATATTAGAAATGGAAGCAGAACCAAAACGGAGACATATCACATGTCCACATTTTGATAATCCTTTCTAAAAACTCAAAATTGAATGTTAATGAGCATATTTACACTTGATTTCATGATAGCGCTTTCATTTCCTATTTCTTTCCCCTTTACCAACAACTAGGATTTGGTTTAGATTTCATTTTTGAACGAAAATTTTTTTGGTTCTTTGATGTTACGCACTAATACAAAAAAAAAAAACAAAAGTTCCAGGACAAAATATTTATTTATATATACGAAATTTTAATAAACAAAATGAATGTATTTCTACTCATACAGACCTAAAATTATATTAGGATTTGGGAAACAAATTAAATCAAATCAAATGTAAACGATACTTTATTTCTTGATATAAGTGAGAGCGCTATCATGAAATCAAGTGTAAATAGGCTCATTGAGGCATTTGATAAAATTGAGCACAAATACCAGATGAAGAAACATAACCGCGACATTATGTGTTCGTAACAATGTACAAGATTCTTACGAGAAATCATATCCTGCGAGGAATCCAACATGTTGGATAGACAAAACTATACTAATCAAGGTACTGAAGTGCAATTGAATCTGAATGGCAGATAGTCTATGTAGACTATTCTATACACCGGCTTGATGTGCATTTACAAGACTATCAAACTATTCACCCTTCGGAACTATTTAGATAAATTTGGAAAGTTATTATGTATCCATTGTTTTAGGCCATTGTGTCAGAGTTGTTTTATATGGATAACGAAAAACAAAACTAACTAATGTTCAGCGGCTGTCAAAATTTAGTGATCTGAAAAAATGCTACTTATTAAAATTGGTCAACAATGAGCAACCGACGAAATTCTTATGTTGCCAAGAATCAATTTGATCACAAAATCAAACGATAATATTTTCCAATTCTCTAAAAGACAGTTTCCTGTGAAAATAGTTCTTGCAATGACAGTTAATAGATCTAAAGAGCAAACAATGAAATGTGTTGGCATATACCTTCCCTAAGCAGAGTTCAGTCGCGGGCAGCTTGATGTTGTTTATTCTAGAACCTTGTCCTTTTGCCTTATATATAGTCATGGTGAAAGCGGTGAAAGCTGGGATTACTGTCAACTGCGCTCTCTTAGTTACGTATCACTAATTGGTATCAATGTGATTCTTGGTAGTAAAACTTTCGCTCCTCGTTTGACTTTACTTTAATTACATTACGGTGGAGGGCAACAGAAGGCCAATATTGTTAATTACCTATTTGTTAATCTCCAATGCTTCAGTATTTGTGCATGTCAATATTGGTCGTTCAGTCAGGTCATAATTGAATAAATTTTGAATGTATCCGTAAATGGCATCAATCAAATTTTTACTTGTGACTATGTCATTGTCCATCAGAACTGTGCTTTCGTGAAGCCCTGCAGCAATTTCCCCTGGCTTACCATCTATAATGTCAAACAACCATTCGTTATGTTTTTTTCTTCGACCATGATTTCTTATATTTTGAGACAAAATGATATAATAAAAAGATGCCACAACGATTTTTTTATGACTGTCTCGAAAGCTTTCACTGACTACAATAACCTAATTTTCAAATAAAGCTTCAGATTTCATCTCATCACTCAAAAGAAGGTTAGCAAAGTAATACCTGTTTTGTCAACATAGACACCTTATTGATTATATCATTATGATTATGAGTTTTGCACCTTTCAATTGGTGGGCATCTCGAGAGTTGGGATGCAATGATAATTTGATGCTTGTTCGTTTACCTTTGAACAATAAAGCTGTAATCCCAGTAGTCGCAAACTGCAACGTATTAATTTCCAGCGATCTAAACGCTGCCAAAAATGTCGAATACATAAATGTTTTTCCTGAAATATGAAGATGAATACTTCGACCTAAAGTCGATTTCTGCAAGAGTACCGCAAGTGGAGTCGTATTGGCAACCGCCATGGTCAAGGTAACGACTAACTTTGGAGAAGATTTAGTTCGCATTGTCAATGATCCGGGCTCGCGAGCTACATTCATTGCCGAAGAAGTAGCAAACAAATTTAAACTAGTAAAAAGCCGATTCAAGCAAACATTGCAGGCATGAGAGCAACACAAGCAGGAACAGCGCACTCAACAGTAGAAATTACCATTAGTCCAAGGTTTCCATAAAATGGTTGATGAAATGGTTGAACCGAACAGTTGGAATCATACAAAAAATCTGATTTGGGCAGACCCTACCTTCTATGAACCCGGTCCAATCGACATACTCTTAGGTGCCGATTCTTACGGACAGATAATAATATCAAATCTGTTGAACGTGCATCAACTGAACCAATTGCCCTACAAACGAAGTTAGGATGGATCATCACCTGCATAACAACAGCAAACGTAAATAGAGTCATTTTTCAGAGCATGGCATCAACGACAAAAGAAATCGACGAAGAGCTGAAACAATTTTGGGAGCTAGAAGAAGTAAAAGGCAATTAACCAAACAAGAAATCAAATGCGAAGATTTCTACAACAAAAATTACCAGCGCCAAGCCAATGGAAGGTATAAAGTAAAAATTCCTTTTGACATCAAGCAATTGTCCTGCAAACCTTTGGGTTCTTCAAAGAAAACAGCTACTGCTAGTCTACTCCAAGTTGAAAAACGCCTTTCCCAAAATGCAGAACTGGCATTATAATGCCACCAGTTTATGGATGAATATGAAATGTTTGGACATATGAAAGAGATCGAGTAGGAAAATAGAGAAGTTGAACACTACCAAAGTCAGAGTCGTCCACTGGGACATCACTAAATGATGTCATGCTGAATGGACCTACACTCCAACAAGACTTATTGAGCATACTACTGCGTTGCCGAAAACACAAATATGGATTCACAGCCGACGTAGAAAAAATGTTTCGCCAAATTGCTATACATGAACATGACCAACATTATCAAAGATAATTTTGTGGAGGAAAAACACAAAACAGCCTATAAAAGAGTACAAACTCACGACCGTCACCTACGGAACAACGCCAGCAACATACCTAGCCGTGCAGTCTTTGCAACAGCTGGCGAGAGATGAACTGTTAGTGTATTCAATAGAATTAGAAGTTGTTCTAAATGATTTCTACGTAGACGACCTCATTTCTGGAAACAATACAGTACATGAGGCCATAGTTACTCAAAACCAACTGATCGCATTACTCAAAACTGGTGGATTCAACCTACGTAAATGAGCCGCTAACCATCCCTCTCTTATGAATAATATACCAATAGAACTACGAAACAGTCGTGTTCTTGAGTTCAAATTTGATGACACAATTAAAACCCTAGGGCTATATTGGAATCCAGCAACAGACAAATTTGGGTTTCGCATCTCACTACCAGTTTCTAATAACAAGAATTCAACCAAACGCAACTTGTTGTCCGACAGTGGAAAACTTTTCGATCCTCTTGGATGGCTAGCACCAGTTACAATAGTGGCTAAACTAATGATACAAGAACTCTGAGTAGCAGGTCTCTCCTGAGATCAACCACTACCTCCGAACCAGTTCAGTGGGAGGGCTTCAAAACGTCTCTTCCCTCGTTAGAGGAGATAACCATACCCGGATGGGTCCACTTTGAAACAACGTCCTCTATCAGTATTCATGGTTTTTGCGATGCCTCTAAAAAGTCGTATACTGCAGTCATCTATACTAGGAACGTCAGTCAAGATGGCAAAATCTAGGTGGCTCTACTTTCATCAAAGGCGAAGATAGCCCCAATCAAAACGATATTGTCATTTCCACGACATAAATTATGCGGAGCCATGTTACTCTCAACATTGATGGAAAAGGTAACTAAGTCAATGCAGGTGTCCAATATAGACGTACACTTCTGGACTGATTCTATGATTACGATCTATGGATTCGGGGAAATCATCACAAATACAAAACCTCCGTGGCAAATAGAATTTCAGAAATTCAAGGAAAATCCAGTCCAGTACAGTGGAGACATATAAGTTTCAAAGAAAAATCCTGCTGAATGCGCTACTAGAAGAGTTAATCCAAATGAATTAAAGAAACACACATTATGGTGGACTGGACCAGCAAAGCTGCAACAAGATAATCAAAACTGGCCACGACAACAGTTTATAGGTGAGAATATAATAACCCCAGAATTGAAACGGGTATTTTCAGCTACAAGCTCCACATTAGTCAATCCCTTTGAACAGCTGATACAATGGAAGTCTAAGGTGAACTGATTATTCCGCATCATATGCTACTGTCGGCGCTTCATTAAAAAATGTTTAAAAAAGAAACATTGCAATTATTTAGAAATTATTCTTTCAGGAAGAGAACTAAAGTAAGCCCGTGATGAAATATACAGAACAGTTCAACGTCAAAATTTTGAAGAAGAAGGTGCATACGAAAATACGAATCAGTATCTGTAAAAAGTAATATCCTGTCAATTAATCCTTTCATTGATGAACAAGAGATACTTCGAGTAGGAGGTCACATAGCCAACAGCATACTAGATTTCGAAGCTAAATATCCAATACTGCTGCCACCAAGGCATCATATAACGAAATTATTAATTGCAGATGCACATTTAAAAACACTACACGGAGGAACTTAATTAACGTTAGCCCACTTACGAACGGTTTATTGGTTTACAAATGCTAAACAAAGATCTCTTTCGGAAATCAACAAGTGCATAGTATGTCATCGCTTTCGGGCTACCACCAAGACACAACTGATGGCAAACTTACCAAAAGAAAGGATAACTCCCTCACGTCCTTTCATGCATACTGGAGTAAATTTTGCAGGCCCTATTCAAGTGAGAGTCTCAAAAGGTAGTGGCACAAAAACATACAAGTGGTATATAGCGGTATTTGTATGCTTTTCAACTAAAGCAATTCACGTAGAAATTGTAAGTGACCAGATTTCAATGCGTTTTTAGCAGCGTTCAAGAGGTTTAAAGCAAGCAGAGGTCTTTGTAAAAATATCTACTCAGACAATGAAACAAACTTCGTTGGAGCCCGATTCATACTAGAAAAAGAAAAACATGAAGCCATTAAACAAGCCATCTTCAAGAAATGATAGCTACAGGCGGAACAACATGGCATTTCATACCGTCCTCAGCACCACATTTTGAAGGACATTTTGAAGGACAAACATATTGAAAGAAAACATTTCTTCTGTTCAGCGCTGGAGGTTAGTACAAAAACTTGTTCAACACTTTGGGAAGCGCTGGTCAACCGACTACTTAAATTAATCATGATTGACCCTTTGATTACATGGTGATAAATTTCTTTTATTTAATTAAGGATCTAGGCATTATTTTTCACAAAAATTTGTCAGTTTATGATTTTCTAAAGCGACCTCAACGCTGGGATTTGTAAAGAAGTTTTCAAAAGATGTTTACGCCTTTAGGTTTTTAAAACACGGTGTGTCTCATTTGTGCTCTTTTTGCTCCTTTGTGTTGGTGGTTTGTGATCAGTGTATATTGTGAACTCCCGACCCTTCGACAAAATATCACAAATATTTAATTGTCTGATATATTGTGAGTAATTTTTTAGTGAATATTTTTGTATGCATCTAATAGTTTCTTTGAGGAAATCCCAGCGGTCCCCAACAATTATTGTTGTACTGTTGAAGTGCCAACAACTGAAGTGACTGCGCCAACATCGGTGTTTCATGCTTCCGTTGTGATGCTGAGCATAGATTCGCTCATTGGGTTACTTTTGATAAATTATGCGAGTTTTCTCGCGAGGTTTGAAATAAATCAGTGGTAATAGTTATCAATGCCGACAAAGCTTTGTATGCTTTTTATGGTTGTTGGAGCTAGTAGTTAATGGCATTAATTCGTTCTTCTTATGGAAGGTTGTGATATTGTGACTGAGAAAGTCTAGTGACGTTTAAGTGCAGTTTAAGCTATTTCCAGTTTTGAATGCCACAAGCTTATATCGTCAATGTATAAACGAATACGAAATCCAAATCTCTAACAAATTCATTTGGAAGTGTTGAAACGTTTGCGCTGCGTTGCCCAGATCGAATGTCTTTCTAGTGAATTCGAAAAAGGCCAAATGGTGTTGTACTGAGATGGTATGATCTGACGAAATCTATTTTTGAAAAAGCTTTATATCCAGTCAAAAACATGAAGAAGTTTTGTATATATGGGGAATCGAATATAGATCCGGTGTCGTGACTATGTTGAATCTGCGATGGTCCTCGCATGGTTTCCAATGGTATGTTCGTTCTTTTTAACGGATTTGACTCTTCTTGGCTTTTTGCTTGCTTCTAGTATCTCAATCTTGACTATAAAAGTTACCTTCTCCATTGATTATTTATACGCTGGGTAAGATAGTTTATCTAGCCTCCATTGTGCCACACAGTTCCACTGCCGCACCTCGTTATGCTCATGGTCGCAGTTTTGGATGATTATCAATGCTTTCTCCGAACGTTCGTTCACCTGGATGCAATTGGCTAGTGGCCGCTGCCACGGTTTGTTGGTTGAGATTGCAGCTTATCCGCTGTTAATATCAAATCGTTCAGCTGTTGGTTTTACGGCTGCATCAATGCAATTCGAATTATCTCACGCATTTTCCTAACCCATATGGAGATTTTATGTGGTGAGTTTGGAGAATTGACTTCCAGCCAGATACTTTATAAGGTGAATCATAGCAGAGGGTCTTCTGCCTCCCCTATTTTTACTAAAAAAAGATTCAAACTTTTTCTCTTCGGACGTTGTTAACCGATTGAGCGAGGCTTGTGTCAACGCATCGTATTTACTTTGTTTAGGTAGACTTACAGCGTGTACAGATTTTTTTTGGTGTTCGTTGTAGGTGGTTTACAATTGGCCACGGCGTTCAGCGGAAGGGAACGAGTTCACGACCGTGGTGTGTTTAAACCAACACTTTAACCACCACTATTCAACCGGTGACCAAAAGAGTAAAACCTATAGCAAAAAACTTCAAATTTAATTGCTTTTTCATATATCCTGGTCGGAACTCGGAAGTCCCGAATTTCGATTAACAAGCAAACCATGAAGTTTAACAGTTTAACGATCGATTTATGCAGCATCAATGGAAAAGTAAAATGTTTATAAATGGATATTATGATGCATGTTCGAATGTAAGGATAATTTGTGGTACACTGACGTTATTGCAAATCAAAATTTGTTATTGCAATTAAAATTCGCCCTTCCAGTTGTCTAAAATAGTAAGGTAGATAGGTATAGCACCGGAGTCAATAATATATTTATCCATGTGACCACTAAGCTTTATTGTGCATGTCAAACATCGCTTATTACTTAATCATTGATCGCAGTCACTATTTAAATGATACACTCATATAGAATAAACCAGATCTCGATCCAAATATTTTAATCAACTTAATTATAATTCTAATTAACGATAAACCAAACAAAACACCCAAATATTTATTTTATTTGAACACCAGTCTCTCTATAACACCCATTAATATCTTACTAAATTGTCTTCATAATTAATTATTTACTAATTTTAAATATTAAAATTTAATTTTATTATAATTTTCTGACACATTCGACCGAAACCCCGAAAGATGTTAATTTACAGAATTATAAATTTTTATTTTCGTTTAATCGCCTACATCATTTGAATAATAATTTTTTTTTGTGTTAAGATTTTTTTGTCTTTCAATAATTTAAAAAACAAAAAAAAAAAAAGAAGAAATTCCATGAAATTAATTTTAAACTAATATTTTAACAAATTATAAAATAATTTTTTTTTAAAATTTAATTTAATAGTTGGCTACCATAATTTTGGCTGAATTTAGTACAGTACAGAAAAAAAAACTCTGCGTGCACCTACTATTTGTTTATTTAACGTTCGTTGGGCAATATAACTTGAGCACCTATTAACGTATATTTACATCTCGCAATTAAACCAAACAGCGCGACATTATCGTTAAAAAGAAAAATTAATTTATGTGATGCAGTAAATTATTCAATGTAAATTGATTTTAATGTTCCACCAATCAATACACCAAGAATAACTCATAAATGGACACTGTAGTGAAACAAAAAATTAGTTTAAAGTTTGATTTCGAGGACGGGAAGAAAGTGGAATATGTGACTTTTCTAAAACCTTTCAATGGCAACCAGTGAAAATAAAAATAATTTTACTATTTAACTTGAATTTCTGCAGCAATAGTAGTTTGGCAAGAAATACAGAATATGATATCGAGTTCCTCATAAACATTTAATTGAAAATAATGACAAACGAATTGCTGGTATCATTCTGTATGTCAGATAAAACCTTTTGAACGTCAAAGGTACTGTACAACTCTGTACTTTTGAAAACGAGGACATTTTAGAAATTTGTTCTTCAACCACCCCCGTGTCAATTGTAGCATACCAGTTGCCAATGGATGTAATTTTTGCTGTTCTTGATTTAAGGCTATGAATCTAGTTTGGATGTTACGATCAGCAGGTTTTTCTTCAGACGGTATACGTCATCACTAGCTCAATTAGCCACAAACGATTTACACGTTGCCGTATAATAAGACAATCAAGCCGACATAATTTAGAAGTCGGAAGACGCACACACTTTAGTCTTTTCAGTGATAATAGCTATCATGTTATTTAACAGCTGTATGCCAATAAAACTGATGCACATTGCTTAAGCCTCAGTAAAGTGATCTGCTTTAATGATGCTACCTTGGTCACTACCTTCGCTGCTACGATGTTAGTATGTACCTCCCCATGTCCGTCAATTTTTGCATCGATAAAACTGCTTTATCCGCCGTCATATTCCGTCCCATCGGTTTGCCGTTACCCGAAGTAAGAGATCATCGTAACTCAGCCATAATCGCTGAAATATTATTTTTAATATAACTATGCTTGGCAATATTTTGGATGACTCTGATAACATTTCTCTTTGTAGAAACAGACCCAGCCAACAAATTTACCCTTTGATATAATTTTAGTGTTATGACTTCCTCTTTTCGTCTATTACATTTTTATTCTTTTAACTATTAGATCATGTCGGACTGTCAAGATTATACTACAAACGAAAATTCTACCATCTTATGGAAAGTGAAATTTTTACACGTATGCCTTAGTGTATTGATTATGCCGCTAGATGTCAGTCGAAGTGTCTAAAATATAAACAATATATTTGTGATTAATAAGCCAAATTGTACATAAATACGCCAAACAACGAACATCATTCCTGTTGGAATAAACTCGAACGACAACAAATTTAAAATAAGAAAAAAATCATGGCTGACTATCATTTTATGCAAACACTCCGTTAAAATATTACATTTTTTTTGGTTAGTGTTTTATTAATAATAATATTTTATGTTTTCCGTTTGACACGAAATGTTTTTAAGAACAATATAAAAAAAAATCTCCTAAGAATGAATGGTACTATGCTAAACATAGCATACTACTTACTTTGATTGTGCTGCCTCTTGCGAATAACATGGTATACTAAATACTTTGATCGTGGCGCCTCTTTCGGAAAACATGATCTATACAATACTTCAGTCTATTAACCGTACAATGTACGTCTATTTTATAACACCTTTCCCTTAAGTCTACTCATTTTTATTTCAATTATTTTTTATTAAAGTTTACAATAAAATTTATTTTTTTATTCTTTTAATATTTCACAAAATCCTTAAATCTAGTAGGTTTTTTTCTCTCTCCAAATGGTTTCCTATGTAAAGAAGTGCTATTTATCTCAATTTCATTTTCATTAACAATCTTTTCCTTTATTTGCTTATTGCTATTATTTATTTGTATTTCCTTATTCCTAATATTCAAATTTCCACTTTCCCTAACTAAATTATTATTCTCATCATTTATACTTGGAATTGAAGACAGATGCTGATCTTCATCAACTCACGATCTATATTCAAAGTTTGATTGCGTATCACTGTTCTCACATGCATGTGAATTTCTTAAATGGAATGAAGTCCTTCTCAATACTTTACCATATCCGTTTCTTATCAAATATGAGTGTGTTGTCTCATGCTTCGCCACCACTACTGCGTTATATCATCTTTTATTATCTCTGTAAACTACCTTCCCTCTTACTTGAAATTCACTTTTATCTCTAACATGTCTTCTGTTATAATAGTTTTGTGACTTCCTATTTCTTTTTTCTAAAACTTTCCTTACAAACTTCTATGTTCTTGTATCCAATAACTTGTCTCTCACTGGAATTCTACTTCTAAGCCTTCTACCCATTAATATCTTCGCCGATGATAAACCTTTATCCGTAGTTGTCGTATTTTTAAACTCCAGTCACGATGCTTTCCAATCCCTATGTTTCCTTATCATATTTGTTGCAATGTGTATCGCTCGTTCAGACATACCGTTTATCTGTGGAAATCTCGGAAAAGGTGTAATACTTTTGGAATGCTTGAATACTAAAATTGGTTTTTAGTGCTTTAACCACAGCATATGACATTTTTTTATTTACCATTATAATATATCCATCCATTTACTAAAATAATACACACTGCTTAATTCACCTAATGGCCTTAAAGAAATTGCATGTGATTTCAATGGTCCCCTTACTCTTCTTTACATCTCACATTTAGTTGACTAGACGAAACCATATTGGTTATCTCATGATTTATATTTGGCCAGAACAGCAATGACTTTGCTCGTTCTTTTGTTTTTGTAATCCCTACATGACCTTCGTGTAGAAAACCCAACATCTTTTTCAATCGTTTCTCAGGCACATAAAACAAATCGTTTTCCAGGCACATAAAACAAATCAAATGTATACATTATTAATTTCAAACGTATTCGTTGTATTCTTAAACCATGTGATGCCGTAATCAGCATTTTAAATAAACTTATCAATGGTTGATGATCCGTATTAACACAAAACTCATACAAACACTACTGCTAACAGTTTCTTCTCTATTTGAGCGTAATTTTGTTCTGCTGTTTAAAGACATCGGGATGAATACGCTATTGGTCTGCCTTCCTGTAACAGTACTGTACCTTACCTATTTTTAAATGCATCTGTTTGCACTGCCACTGGTTTCGTTTTATCAAATATTCCTAGTACTGGACTTAATTAATTTTGTAATTTTTCCTAAATCCCACGATAATGATTCATTCCATCCAAATTCATTATCCTTCTTTAATAAATCTCGCAAATTTGTGGTGTGTTCAGATAAATTTGAAACAAATGTCCTCATTAATTATTAATCATTCCCAATATCGATTGTAATACAGATACCCCTTCTTTTGAAAATATATGTCCTAAATACCTCATTTTTTCAGCTTTATATTGAATTTTTTCTTTGTTAAACCTGACATTTAATTCACGGGCCCTTTCCTTCACGAGAGAGAGCTTCTTTATTTCTGACGTTTTATGAATTCGTACATTATCCATTATAAAATAATAATTGGTACCATCCAATTTTGAAATTAAATCTGAGAGGAAGCCACAAAACTTACTTTCATTGCATGTCGAGTTGGTTACTATTTTATGATGGATAATACCCTGATCAGTTAAACCCTTTATAAGCATGACATTTCTACCTCTTACTGAACGGAGAATAATACGAGCCGGTGTATTTTTTTAGACCTGGCATGTCTTCTGCGCAAATGCAGGTTAAACCAGGATTTTTCGATGAATATCAATTTTTCACGGTTTTTTTTGAGCCCATGCTGAAATTTTCCAATACTTATATTTAAAAAAAAAAAATAATAACAGAAAAACAAATTATGGTTAATTACTTGAAAACTGCATGGCATATTCTTTCCGCAAGGCTATTGTTCTTGGCGAATTCATAGACTCCATTTCCAGACTAGCCAATTTCAATGTAATTCGAAGTTTACTTAGGCCTTTTTGAATGCTTGAGAGGCTCAGTGGTAAGTTTTATTCTGCAAGCTTTTATTTGATAATAGCCAATGTAAAACCAGGGTTAGTTTCAACTATCCGTTCAATTTTGGTTAATACTTCTGCGGTTAGTTTTGTCGGTCGATTTCTTCCTTTCTGTTTTATTAACAATTCGCACTCATTTTGTCTGTAACGCCGAAGCAGTCTTTTAGCAGAGTTAATATTTAGTCCGGCGATATTTGCCTTTTTGGACTGTTCCCCCGCCTTCAAACATTTTTATTAAAAGATTTTTTTTCAAGAGATATCTTTTGGTAATTTACGGTTCGTCGGTTGTTTCTTGGTTGAGGTTCTTAAAAGTGGTTTATTATTGTAATAAAAATATTTTCACATATTACAGTAGATGATATTTATATTATGTATAATGTTACATTACGTGATGATCAGGATTCAGATGAACTCATTTTAATAACTTTTAATTATGATTGATGAACATGAAACAAATGACATAATGAAATTCTTGAGTTCTATTATGCATAATGATACGTGTTTCAATGAATACCTGATGAAATGAATAATATGTGAATGTACCATTATAAAATTAAAACAGAAGGTATTTTTTTATCTTTCAGGAAGGAAAATTCTAATTTAGTAAAAGGTTGCATTTAATTTGCAAAAGGTTTCATTTTGTTTCGTGCACTGAATTTGCAAATAGTTCCGTTTAATTTGCAAAAGGTTGCACTTAATTTGCAAAAGGTTTCATTTAATCTGAAAAACCTATATATACAGAAATACTCCTGGTATTCTCCAAAATTTTGTATATTTAACCTTTGGAAGTATTGTGGAGCCATCGACATTTCAAATGGAAGACGATTAAATTTATATACCCCGAAAATTGTACTGAAACTGCTTAAAATACTAGATTCTTCATCTAATTTTACTTGATAGAACCCTTGTTTAATATCCAATGTCGTAAAAACTTTTTTCCAGCTAAATGCGACCTAAATTCTTCGAGTGACGGAATTGGGAATTCCTCCGTTATTATTACCTTATTCAGTTTTTGTGGATCTAGATATATTCTCAATTTCTTATTCTTCTTTTATATTAATACTAAATTGTTTGACCCATTCTACAGGTTGATTTACTTTTGAAATTATTCCTTGTGACTCTAACTTTTCTAACGCTCTTGTAAATTATTCAATTAACTTAAATGAAATTCTACGTGTTGGGTTTTCACTGATACTGTATTTGACTTGATTTTTATGCTATATTCATTTAGCATACACCCTATTCCTGTAAATATATCCTGAAGTTTCTTTATGAAATTATTTTTACTAATAACATTTCCTATTCCAACTTTGACTAAACCTAACAATTTCACTGTTGTCCACCTTAAAATTGAGCGAGCTTCATCACTTGGTACTATTATAAATGTTTGCATTATCGTTTGTTCACTTAAATCCACCAAAACATTCAAGAATAATATCTATTAAAATAAATGTCGGGTACTGTATCAATGTTAACTTTAATCATGCAATTTTGAGTTTGAGTATGATGGGTTGTATTTTCAACATTTCTGAAGAAAGACATCGAGATGGAAGTACTATATAATTCTATTGTGCCCTTTGTTTAAAGTCTAATGCTGAAAATAATTCTAATGAGAATATTCGTGGTTTTTCTCGAAAGTTGTAGCCACAAGGCACACGACTTGGTAATGAAAGACACCTGCGAGTCCGAATCGTTATTATATCATATTGTAGTCACGATCATTTGAGATATAGGTCAGCTGGTGTCCATATTCATAATATAAATACATATAGTATTTGTTTTTGTTTTTGAACCCTGCAATCATTTCTGGGGCCAAAGCTCTCCCAACTGTTTCGCGGTTAATTTTTAACGTCAGCATCGCTTATTTACAATTGCATATAAGTTATTTTAACTTCAAATAATCTAACATGCTTTGCTCTCCCTTTGCAATTTAGGCACTTTTTGTGGTAGTGACTATTGTTGAATGAGATTCAGCCTTCTCACCAAGGACTTTTGCTCTCGTATGCTACATCGTCATAAGTCTCACATAAATGGCTTAACTATTTGGATAATATCTTCCTAACTCGTGGCTGGTAAAGGAACTGATCAAAAAGGTGTTTTACAAGAAAATTCTTTCATATTATATTATCATTTTATCTTTTACTGTAAATGCTATCAACTATCTCATAATGTTTCACTTACTGAGATGCATCATTATTTAGCAAACTTTTCAAGTATTGAAGTTTGAGTTTTGGAATTTTTAGGTTATAATGACAAATCTCCAGCAAAAGTAACCTCGTGACTCATTAGTTTTCCAGACCTCTTCAAAGTAGGTTCGCTGTCTCCATAATATCAATACATATAGTACTACCATCATAAGAAATAAACAGTTTACCCATTGATGATCCAGATGTCGTTTCGATGGAATATCGTCAACATTTAGAATAAAAACATATATGACATTTAGGCGAGTATACAAATAAAAATATTTTGGTTATTTACATCACCGGTCGTATGATGGGTTTTGGTTTAAATTAAACACACTGCGGTCGAGAGTTCGATCTCAACGCCGTGATTAATTAAAGTAATATTATTCATTGAGCTGACTACCTACAACGATCACCAATTATAAAAAAATAGTGTCCGAAAGATCTTGTATAAGATCTCATTAAAGATCTCATTAATGACTCCTCTTCAAAATGATCATTTTTACGGCATTTTATAAGTTAAAATGTTCAATGCCACCCACAAAGAACAAGCTCTGTAAATAATCTGAAGTGCGCTGTTTCGTCTGCCCGGCCGCTTATTATATTATTATATTATTATATTATTATATTATTATATTATTATATTATTATATTATTATATTATTATATTATTATATTATTATATTATTATATTATTATATTATTATATTATTATATTATTATATTATTATATTATTATATTATTATATTATTATATTATTATATTATTATATTATTATATTATTATATTATTATATTATTATATTATTATATTATTATATTATTATATTATTATATTATTATATTATTATATTATTATATTATTATATTATTATATTATTATATTATTATATTATTATATTATTATATTATTATATTATTATATTATTATATTATTATATTATTATATTATTATATTATTATATTATTATATTATTATATTATTATATTATTATATTATTATATTATTATATTATTATATTATTATATTATTATATTATTATATTATTATATTATTATATTATTATATTATTATATTATTATATTATTATATTATTATATTATTATATTATTATATTATTATATTATTATATTATTATATTATTATATTATTATATTATTATATTATTATATTATTATATTATTATATTATTATATTATTATATTATTATATTATTATATTATTATATTATTATATTATTATATTATTATATTATTATATTATTATATTATTATATTATTATATTATTATATTATTATATTATTATATTATTATATTATTATATTATTATATTATTATATTATTATATTATTATATTATTATATTATTATATTATTATATTATTATATTATTATATTATTATATTATTATATTATTATATTATTATATTATTATATTATTATATTATTATATTATTATATTATTATATTATTATATTATTATATTATTATATTATTATATTATTATATTATTATATTATTATATTATTATATTATTATATTATTATATTATTATATTATTATATTATTATATTATTATATTATTATATTATTATATTATTATATTATTATATTATTATATTATTATATTATTATATTATTATATTATTATATTATTATATTATTATATTATTATATTATTATATTATTATATTATTATATTATTATATTATTATATTATTATATTATTATATTATTATATTATTATATTATTATATTATTATATTATTATATTATTATATTATTATATTATTATATTATTATATTATTATATTATTATATTATTATATTATTATATTATTATATTATTATATTATTATATTATTATATTATTATATTATTATATTATTATATTATTATATTATTATATTATTATATTATTATATTATTATATTATTATATTATTATATTATTATATTATTATATTATTATATTATTATATTATTATATTATTATATTATTATATTATTATATTATTATATTATTATATTATTATATTATTATATTATTATATTATTATATTATTATATTATTATATTATTATATTATTATATTATTATATTATTATATTATTATATTATTATATTATTATATTATTATATTATTATATTATTATATTATTATATTATTATATTATTATATTATTATATTATTATATTATTATATTATTATATTATTATATTATTATATTATTATATTATTATATTATTATATTATTATATTATTATATTATTATATTATTATATTATTATATTATTATATTATTATATTATTATATTATTATATTATTATATTATTATATTATTATATTATTATATTATTATATTATTATATTATTATATTATTATATTATTATATTATTATATTATTATATTATTATATTATTATATTATTATATTATTATATTATTATATTATTATATTATTATATTATTATATTATTATATTATTATATTATTATATTATTATATTATTATATTATTATATTATTATATTATTATATTATTATATTATTATATTATTATATTATTATATTATTATATTATTATATTATTATATTATTATATTATTATATTATTATATTATTATATTATTATATTATTATATTATTATATTATTATATTATTATATTATTATATTATTATATTATTATATTATTATATTATTATATTATTATATTATTATATTATTATATTATTATATTATTATATTATTATATTATTATATTATTATATTATTATATTATTATATTATTATATTATTATATTATTATATTATTATATTAATATATTATTATATTATTATATTATTATATTAATATATTATTATATTATTATATTATTATATTATTATATTATTATATTATTATATTATTATATTATTATATTATTATATTATTATATTATTATATTATTATATTATTATATTATTATATTATTATATTATTATATTATTATATTATTATATTATTATATTATTATATTATTATATTATTATATTATTATATTATTATATTATTATATTATTATATTATTATATTATTATATTATTATATTATTATATTATTATATTATTATATTATTATATTATTATATTATTATTATTATATTATTATATTATATATTATTATATTATTATATTATTATATTATTATATTATTATATTATTATATTATTATATTATTATATTATTATATTATTATATTATTATATTATTATATTATTATATTATTATATTATTATATTATTATACTATTATATTATTATATTATTATATTATTATATTATTATATTATTATATTATTATATATTATATTATTATATTATTATATTATTATATTATTATATTATTATATTATTATATTATTATATTATTTATATTATATTATTATATTATTATATTATTATATTATTATATTATTATATTATTATATTATTATATTATTATATTATTATATTATTATATTATTATATTATTATATTATTATATTATTATATTATTATATTATTATATTATTATATTATTATATTATTATATTATTATTTATTATTATTATATATTATATTATTATATTATTATATTATTATATTATATATTATTATATTATTATATTATTATATTATTATATTATTATATTATTATATTATTATATTATTATATTATTATATTATTATATTATTATATTATTATATTATTATATTATTATATTATTATATTATTATATTATTATATTATATATATTATTATTATTATATTATTATATTATTATATTATTATATTATTATATTATTATATTATTATATTATTATATTATTATATTATTATATTATTATATTATATATTATTATATTATTATATTATTATATTATTATATTATTATATTATTATATTATTATATTATTATATTATTATATTATTATATTATTATATTATTATATTATTATATTATTATATTATTATATTATTATATTATTATATTATTATATTATTATATTATTATATTATTATATTTATTATATTATTATATTATTATATTATTATATTATTATATTATTATATTATTATATTATTATATTATTATATTATTATATTATTATTATTATATTATTACATTATTATATTATTATATTATTATATTATTATATTATTATATTATTATATTATTATATTATTATATTATTATATTATTATATTATTATATTATTATATTATTATATTATTATATTATTATATTATTATATTATTATATTATTATATTATTATATTATTATATTATTATATTATTATATTATTATATTATTATATTATTATATTATTATATTATTATATTATTATATTATTTTATTAT
This sequence comes from Tipula confusa, assembly GCA_963556175.1. NCBI lineage: Eukaryota > Metazoa > Arthropoda > Insecta > Diptera > Tipulidae > Tipula > Tipula confusa. The sequence goes on from OY744477.1 coordinate 126,263,538, forward strand.
TATATTATTATATTATTATATTAATATATTATTATATTATTATATTATTATATTATTATATTATTATATTATTATATTATTATATTATTATATTATTATATTATTATATTATTATATTATTATATTATTATATTATTATATTATTATATTATTATATTATTATATTATTATATTATTATATTATTATATTATTATATTATTATATTATTATATTATATTTATATTATTATATTATTATATTATTATATTATTATATATTATATTATTATATTATTATATTATTATATTATTATATTATTATATTATTATATTATTATATTATTATATTATTATATTATTATATTATTATATTATTATATTATTATATTATTATATTATTATATTATTATATTATTATATTATTATATTATATATTATTATATTTTATATTATTATATTATTATATTATTATATTATTATATTATTATATTATTATATTATTATATTATTATATTATTATAATTATTATATTATTATATTATTATATTATTATATTATTATATTATTATATTATTATATTATTATATTATTATATTATTATATTATTATATTATTATATTATTATATTATTATATTATTATATTATTATATTATTATATTATTATATTATTATATTATTATATTATTATATTATTATATTATTATATTATATATTATTATTATTATATTATTATATTATTATATTATTATATTATTATATTATTATATTATTATATTATTATATTATTATATTATTATATTATTATATTATTATATTATTATATTATTATATTATTATATTATTATATTATTATATTATTATATTATTATATTATTATATTATTATATTATTATATTATTATATTATTATATTATTATATTATTATATTATTATATTATTATATTATTATATTATTATATTATTATATTATTATATTATTATATTATTATATTATTATATTATTATATTATTATATTATTATATTATTATATTATTATATTATTATATTATTATAATTATTATATTATTATATTATTATATTATTATATTATTATATTATTATATTATTATATTATTATATTTATATATTATTATATTATTATATTATTATATTATTATATATTATATTATTATATTATTATATTATTATATTATTATATTATTATATTTATATATTATTATATTATTATATTATTATATTATTATATTATTATATTTATATATTTATATATTTATATATTTATATATTTATATATTTATATATTTATATATTTATATATTATATATTTATATATTTATATATTTATATATTTATATATTATATATTTATATTTATATATTTATATATTTATATATTTATATATTTATATATTTATTATATTTATATATTTATATATTTATATATTTATATATTTATATATTTATATATTTATATATTTATATATTTATATATTTATATATTTATATATTTATATATTTATATATTTATATATTTATATATTTATATATTTATATATTTATATATTTATATATTTATATATTTATATATTTATATATTTATATATTATATATTTATATATTTATATATTTATATATTTATATATTTATATATTTATATATTTATATATTTATATATTTATATATTATATATTTATATATTTATATATTTATATATTTATATATTTATATATTTTTATATATTATATTTATATATTTTATATATTATATATTTATATATTTATATATTTATATATTATATATTTATATATTTATATATTTATATATTTATATATTTATATATTTATATATTTATATATTTATATATTTATATATTTATATATTTATATATTTATATATTTATATATTTATATATTTATATATTTATATATTTATATATTTATATATTTATATATTTATATATTTATATATTTATATATTTATATATTTATATATTTATATATTTATATATTTATATATTTATATATTTATATATTTATATATTTATATATTTATATATTTATATATTTACATATTTATATATTTATATATTTATATATTATATATTTATATATTTATATATTATATATTATATATTTATATATTTATATATTTATATATTTATATATTTATATATTTATATATTTATATATTTATATATTTATATATTTATATATTTATATATTTATTATTTATATATTTATATATTTATATATTTATATATTTATATATTTATATATTTATATATTTATATATTTATATATTTATATATTTATATATTTATATATTTATATATTTATATATTTATATATTTATATATTTATATATTTATATATTTATATATTTATATATTTATATATTTATATATTTATATATTTATATATTTATATATTTATATATTTATATATTTATATATTTATATATTTATATATTTATATATTTATATATTTATATATTTATATATTTATATATTTATATATTTATATATTTATATATTTATATATTATATATTTATATATTTATATATTTATATATTTATATATTTATATATTTATATATTTATATATTTATATATTTATATATTTATATATTTATATATTATATATTTATATATTTATATATTTATATATTTATATATTTATATATTTTATATTTATATATTTATATATTTATATATTTATATATTTATATATTTATATATTTATATATTTATATATTTATATATTTATATATTATATATTTATATATTTATATATTTATATATTTATATATTTATATATTTATATATTTATATATTTATATATTTATATATTTATATATTTATATATTATATATTTATATATTTATATATTTATATATTTATATATTTATATATTTATATATTTATATATTTATATATTTATATATTTATATATTTATATATTTATATATTTATATATTTATATATTTATATATTTATATATTTATATATTTATATATTTATATATTTATATATTTATATATTTATATATTATATATTTATATATTTATATATTTATATATTTATATATTTTATATATTTATATATTTATATATTTATATATTTATATATTTATATATTTATATATTTATATATTTATATATTATATATTTATATATTTATATATTTATATATTTATATATTTATATATTTATATATTTATATATTATATATTTATATATTTATATATTTATATATTTATATATTTATATATTTATATATTTTATATATTTATATATTTATATATTTATATATTTATATATTTATATATTATATATTTATATATTTATATATTTATATATTTATATATTTATATATTTATATATTTATATATTTATATATTTATATATTTATATATTTATATATTTATATATTTATATATTTATATATTTATATATTTATATATTTATATATTATATATTTATATATTTATATATTATATATTTATATATTTATATATTTATATATTTATATATTTATATATTTATATATTTATATATTTATATATTTATATATTTATATATTTATATATTTATATATTTATATATTTATATATTTATATATTTATATATTTATATATTTATATATTTATATATTTATATATTTATATATTTATATATTTATATATTTATATATTTATATATTTATATATTTATATATTTATATATTTATTATTTATATATTTATATATTTATATATTTATATATTATATATTTATATATTTATATATTTATATATTTATATATTTATATATTTATATATTTATATATTTATATATTTTATATATTTATATATTTATATATTTATATATTTATATATTTATATATTTATATATTTATATATTTATATATTTATATATTTATATATTTATATATTTATATATTTATATATTTATATATTTATATATTTATATATTTATATATTTATATATTTATATATTTATATATTTATAT